>VYXF01005079.1:271202-427384 GCA_013397295.1 Polioptila caerulea
CATTAGTACAGTGGGGTAAAACTGGCCGGTTGGGTCTAAGGACTGAGCTTGCACACCGTGTATTAAGTGAATGGTTCACACTGCATTGAGTGATTAATCACCTTTAAACAAAGCAAAAAAAAAAAACAAAACAAAAAACCAAACCAAACCAAAACAAAAAAAACAAACAAAGAGAAAGGGGAAAAAGGAGGGAAATTTACTACAGTAGTTAACATATGAAGCCTCACTAGAATTTACTCAAAGTTACCAGATTGCATAAAATATAACTGTGAGATGAAATCACTTTGTTACACACAGAGGAAGTCTTTGACCAAGGGAGCATAATTTTAATTGCTTATATCTAGCTGAGAGAGGTGGGAGAAGGGAAAGACAATGAATCTATTATTTTTATGTCGTAAAGTTTACTTGAAAACATTTTGAGAATGCAAATTTTCTTGCTGAAAGTCAAAAGGTTTTGTATGAGTATTTGCTCTGCTGTAAAGAAGAGTTACTATAGCAACAGCAATATCATATAGAATCTATGACTTGTAAAGCACCTTCTGGAGGGAACAAGTTATCCACATCACATTAATTTTCATACTTTATATAAAGTTAAATAAGCAAAAAAATCCTATAACATCCAGGGTTGTCTCCTTTCGCAATGTTTACTTAAAGCAATGGTTTTTTCTCTATGCAGGCCAATACTTGCACAATAATTTAAATTCTAAGGTTTTGGTATTTCAAATGCACCCCTTGTTGTTCTCCGTACAGCTGAGTTACTGAACTAATTCCTGCTAGAATAAAATACCACTAGGGGAACATCAAAGAAATTCCAAGTTTGCTGTGATTATGAGCAGGATAGCTGCTCTTCAGAAAGGAGCATCCCTTTGTATTTGAACAGCCTCAGCACAAACCTCAACTTGTGATCCTGGGCTGCCCAGAATTGTGGCTGCTGGGCAGGGACAGGTGCTGGAGTGAATGTGCAGAGGGAGAAGGAGCAGAGGTTTGCAGCTTCTCTCTTTCTCTTTTCCTGGGGCAGTGCTTAAATAACATCATCATTAATGGTGCCAAACTGCACAAGGCTTGATATATAAAGAAATGTTTACTAAAATAGGAGAGTGCTTTGGGCAACATTAAAAGAAGGCTATAGTAACTGCAGGCCTAGCAGCAAGGTGAATACTTAGAGGTGGAGTGTTAATTAGGAAGGTGTTGTACAGGTTTTGTGCAGCATTGCACAGGTATGTGATAAGTTGATGAGAGCTGGTTTTGCCAGTAAGATAGTCTAGCACACATCCATTTAAAAAAAAAAAAGTGGCTAAAAAAAGATGATTCAAAGTTTTCAGAAGAGAAAAATTATTGGAAGTCATTCTTTCCTTGCCCCACCAGGTGGAAATCCCAAAGGGACCTCACTGTACTCCAACTTCCAGCACTGTACAGGTCTCTATCACCAGGTCTCTGAAAGAATATCTTTCTCTCTACAAGCAGATGTGGTTTGAGTTGTTTTTAAATGTACTGCCTGGTGTCCTAGAAAAAGGACAGTAATAGACAGATTTTATTTAATTTGAAGCTGCGACCATGTGGTCCTGTCATTATGAACACAGTTATACTGAAAATATATGTTTTAGTTTCTTAGCTGGCTTGATTCCCAGATTGCAATGTGGTAAGACTTTTGATTTGAGATATTAATCAAATGACAAGAATTTCATGCAAGATTTGCTTCTATAGAGGGCCCATGTAATCTATATCTTTCTTTTCTACACCATTAATGTATTCAGGGGAGCCACTTTTTTTCTCCATCTAAATGTCAACAAGTCTGATTAAGTGTAAGCAAGAAATCAGTGCTCCTTCTTCAGTAGTATCTCAGCTCAAAGAGGACTTTCCAGAGGAGACAGTGTCATCACTTTTAGACAGACTCTTCCCCAAAACCAGCACTTCTGGAATTCTGTGACAGCTCAACACTGACTTTCAAACTGGGGCAAGGATAATTCCTTGGCTGCAGCCCACAAAACCCAGCCTTGGTGAAAATTCCCCAGCCGGAAGATCAGTCTATAAACGCCCATGAAATGGTTTCAGTGCACACTGACACAGCTCCTGGGGAGAACAGCAAACAACAGCCCCCATCCCGCCCGTGCCTGCGCTGGGGGCACAAAGAGCAAAGCGAGCGTGTGCATTCCTCCTGCCACGCACACGCATGAGATAACAGCTGACAGTATCTGACAAGCTGCAATCACAAGCACCCCCCAGCACATCGATTGGGTCCTGGGTGACTTTGCCACGGGAGCACGGACACCAGGGCTCCCATGTCTGAGTGGGGTGCACCTGGTGCCACACGGGGCAGAGAGCTGCCCTGGCACCGCGCGCCCGCCCCGCGGCTTTGCCCCATCGCCCCAGCACGGGGCACGGGGCCTTTCATAAAGAACTGCCAAGGAAGTGCTGAATGCTTAAAATACGTTACATGTCTTTGTGTGGAGGCCTGGTTACTGAGCAGACCTATCTGGTGACACGAAAGCTGTTAAGACTGGATTTCTCCATGAATGTCAGAAATAACAGCAGGCTCTATAAACCAAGGAAACAAAATGTTAGCATGCTGCTTTTGACAAACCTGGAAGGAACTGGATCACTATTCCGAAGTTTTTTTTCCTGCCTCATGTTTTTTATTTTTCATATAGTCTTCTCTTGTCTATATACTGACATTTTCTCAAAAAAAAAAAAAAAAATTGAGTTTGACTGTCTATCTTAAAATGTGCTTGAAATGATTTTGTTAAATTAGTGATACAAAGCAGACATTACTTGTCTGAAATTTCTTTCCTGGTGCTGCTATTCTGTCAGGTAACAGAAAGGGGAGAAAATAGCTATTTGAAGGCTCTTGAATGATGTCACCACTGAAAATAGTGCCGGAGCATCAAAAATAATCTCAGTAATAATATCTGTCTGGTTGTTTTTCTTTTATTAGTTTATTCCATATCACCATTTTGTCTTCAGATTTATATTTGGTTAGTACTTAACATAACATATGAGGTTGATAGAAAATTTTGATCCTTCATTTAGAAAAATGGTGTCTATTTTTAAATAAAGTAAAATGAATTCTGCAAAAACACTGAAAATATCCACAGATGTTGTAAATTGTCTTTAATGAAGTTCATAAACTTGAATTAAAGTCCCAAGTGGCTGAGTAGTTTGTCTACAGTCATCTCTCTTTTTGCCTGTGAATGCTTATTCAGGAGGGATTTTCCTGAAGGCAACATTCAGGAGCAAATACTCTTTAGCCGAAGGCTCAAATTCTCACATACTGGCCTGAAGACCATTCCTTGTAACAAATTACTCATTATTAGATGTTAATTATTTATTCATTTTTACAAGTTCCCCTCTTGCAGTCTGTCTGTGCAAAGTGCTGAATGTGAATTAAAAAACCCCCATGATGAAACAGATACAAATACCCAGCGGCTGAACTTTGAAAGCTCTGCACTTGTTTACAGATTTACTGCTGACTCAGAGAGGAATGGACTGGGGGAAAAATTGCCTGTGTATAATTTTTTTTTCAAAACAGAAAGAATAAGGGATAAATGCAGCTGATCAATTGTTCCCAATGAATGATGTAAATATACATCTACCTCAACTGTTTAATCTTCATTGTTAATGAAACCCCATATTTCAGGGGTTTATGTCACTGTGTGCCTTTTACTTTCCAAGAAACACTCACTACATAGCTGTTGAGTCTAATGCTAGCTGGAAAACCAGCATAAACTCATAAATGATAGACATCTATATTGTAATGAAAAGGTCCAACCAATTGATGAGTGGGCATAATGCCATTCAAGCAGATGGGTCTGAACAGCAGCAGCCAAAACATCAAGTAAGTCCATCAAATGGAGATGTTGAGGCTGGGTACGTTTCACAGCCAGCAACATTGAATGTTAAGACTGTGTAATTAGCAGAATATGACACTATTAAACCATCTCTGGGCTGGATTAATTTGGAAAAATCTAATAAATATCTTCCACATTATGGAAGGGAGGGCCTGAAAAGATGCTCGCCTTTACTAGGGTATGACAGATGGAAGTCAGGATTTCCAAGCTGGGAGTTTGAGGCTTCCCTTTCAAGAAGATTCATAGCACAGTGCTGTATTTAGGTATTTCCAAGGCCATATAAGAACAAACCCTTGCTTGCCTAAACTGCATGGTATGCTACTGTTATGGAAGAGGCTTCATCCCACAGGAAGGTCACACCTAACAAGAACAAAGCTGTTGCTCCTAGCTAACATTTGCAGAGTGGCAAAGTGTCTGAACACAGCTTTTAGTGATTAAAGGTTAACTTAATAGACATTGTAATTTAGTCATCCAATAAGAGAGTTAAAAGAAAAAAATGTGACTTTAGCTAAATGAATTGTGAAAATTATATCTGTTAACCCTACAGGAATTCAAATTATATTTCAATTTCATAAATTTGCTGCCCCGGAAACTGTGAATTACTCTGCTTTTCTAACACAAAACATATTTTCTATGAGATTAATGGGAAATGTGTGTTGTTTATAATAACTCAGATTTCATAAATTAGAAGTGATCATATTCTGGTTTCCATTTGCATGCTTAGTTTTTTATGCCTCCCAGGGACACAGAGAACACTACTGCTCAGATACCAGCCAAAATGGCAAATAGTTACTTTGCCTTTTTACTTTTACTTTGCCTTTTTACTTTGTCTTTTTACTTTACCAAGATTTACTTTTGTACATTTACAAAATGCACGGTTGCTTTGAAATTGCCACCCTGCCAGGGCTCTTTCTTGGAATGGGAGCTTTGGACTTTGCTTGTGGCTTTCCTGGAGAGGCACTAGGAAGAACAGTCTCAATACCTCCTCCTGCTGCACCATCCAGCAACAAATCCCAAGGCCTTATGAGTGAGTCACAGAGAAACCCTATGGAAAAATCATGACTGGTCCACTGAAAAGTGCTTTTAGGAAGAAACTGAGTGCCCAGAGTGTATTGGTCAGACAGGAAGAGCCAGGGCCTTGTGTGCAGGCACAGAACCTCACTGTTGCTGGAATTGCTGCGGCATGAGCGGGAGGTTTTGCAGGTGGAGTGATGTGATGGATGCACAGAAACTCTCCAGGAGTAGCAAGGAGTCAGATGAGTGGATATCCTCTGTGGGATGGGCAACACACTGGGTGAGAGTGGGAGGGTCAGGGGGAGAAGGGAGGTCAGTGATGGTGCCATCATGGTGCTAGTGCATTGCAGGCTGACCAGGCCTGGTAAAGCGATGAAGTGCAGGTCAAAATCCAATGTTTTCCCCTAACCCAGGAGATCTGTGTGGTGCTACATGGAAAGGAAAGAGGTCTCAGGCACTCTGAGGCATAAAGCAGACCTTTGTTTTCCTCTATGACCAGTTCGTGACAAAACTCAGGCCTCTGGCCAAGGAGTGTAGCCAGACCAAGAGACAAGGTTTGTTGCAATGGATGCTTGTTCTGCCTGGCCTGAAAAGATGCTGAAGAGTGAGGGACACGAGCTACACTGAGAAGTAAATAGTTATCTTTACTAAGAACAGCAGAAAAACCCAAAAAAGCAAAGAAGTTTATTCCTCTTTATGTTTTAATGCTTTCCTCCTCCTCCCCCAACATTTATGTATATCCTTAGTCATTTAATAAGCTTAAAATGTCACCATAGGAAAACAAAATGATAGAGCCACAGTGCACATTAATAGACCACTAATAAAGCAGCAAGAATTTGGTTGACCTGAGGATATTCCAGCAAATGGTGAATATTTACATTTTTCATTATTTGTATGGCATTATGTTCACATGTAATTTTCAGAAGCAAAAGTCAAATCCCTGTTTGGCCCTAAAATGACCTGTTGAAGATGAATTAGCAAGGCTGCTCTCAAAAGTGTTTACAATTTAAGGTGGGATGTGACAAAAACAAACCTAGCACAGCATGGTGCATTCTTTATGGATGATGGTATGTTAATATTAGCTTTTGCTAGAAACTGTAAGCTTGAGAAACCAAAGAAAAAATTATATTTTTCTAGTTTACACTACATTGTTTAATTTGCACTACGTTGTAGGTGGTGCTGAGGTGCGGAGGATAAATCACTCTTAATTTTTTCATTCATTAAATCGATCTAAACATCCTGAAAAAAGCACAATATCACTACTGTGACCATACTGAAGGACATTTAACCTTTGACTTTCTATTTCCCAGTCTACCTTAGGTGTACTGATATTTTCTTAGTGTCGTTACCCAAATTTATCTTCTTACTAGCTGTAAAGCTTCATCCCATCCATTGTAGGTTATGCTAATCGTGGTTTCTTCAAGAAATGCTTCACCTGAGTTATGTGAAGGAGACAGGATAAGTTGGAAGGCTAATTTAGAGAAATTTGGAGAAAAAGGGAAACTAATGCTCAAAATTAAAATTATGTAACATATTCAAGATTGCTTTAACAAACGTATTTGGAATGACTTTGAATTTTGGCAGGATGATACACGTTTTAAACTAAAATGTTGATAAAGTCAGCTTTTATTTTGAATAATCAAGATGCAAAAGTAAAATCCACAATTTCTGTCTTCTCAAGACCCAAAACACACCGTTTGCAAAAGGTGGCCTAAGGTCTTCTCTGCTTTACTCCCACATTTCTCTTGAAATAATTGGTGGAGCTTCTATATAGATTCTTTAATATCTGGCTTGTGAAAAAGCAACACTTCATTTTTTTGTTAAGAAAATACCCAGCTGCAGTATGTGAGCCATGTTGTTTGTTGATCTTTTTTGGGTTTGGGAGAATTACCTTGCCAGCTGTAATCCTGGCACCTGGCTGCATTCCTGGGAGCCACCCCAGGGTCAAAGCCTCTGTTCTGCTCTGGTTTGCTCAGCCCTGCCTTTGCCTCCCCAAGGTTAACCTGCCTTGCCCAAACGTTCTGTTCAGGATGCAGTAAAATCTCATCAGAGACTCTTTTGAAAAGTTTAGCCACAAGCACACATAGCTGCTCCATCACTTCAGTCCTTAACATAAAAAGTGCCTGGTTTGTATTAATGGACCTTTAACAAGTGAGAAGTATTGTATGAGCATAGAAACAGTTTTCTGTGTCTCTGCCTTATTATTTCATTTGTGCTAAATAAATGGGGCTAGCAGATGAGTTATTCATATGAAGGTTGGAAGAAATATCACTTCTAGTTCCAGAGCCCCTGTGGATATTCACGAATTTTACCAAAATATTTTCGTAGATTCCTATTGTTTTTTACTTAAAAATATGACAGAACCGAACAAAATGGACATATTCTTTCAAGAATAAAAAAAAATTCAATTTCATTGCCCAGCATGTAACATTTTTCTCTGTGTTTCAAATATGCTGTAAAACTAGATCTCCATGTCTTTCTAATAGAGAAACGTAACACTTTGAAAAATCACAATAAAATATGAGAATACTGTTGATGACTCAGCTTTCCATAGTTACAGCATTATGATATTTTTCTACTTTGTTTGCATTGTTTTGTTTTCAGCAAGTTTTGCTTTAACTGCAGAGAAAATACAGGCTCTCCAGAATTAACTTGTGCTTTAAATCAAATGTGGAATAAAAGCCACATATACAAGGATGTAGGTATATATGGCTGTTGAGCAGATAAATCCCTTCTGCCTTATGTGGTCCAGAGCTGGAGGCCAGGATGACTTTACATTTCCTGTAAAGGTTATTTAGGCTTACTAGCACTTTTATCTGAGATCTGATATATCTCCTAACAGGAAACAGCAACAAGCAGGGAGAAAAACTCCTGAAATTACTGATTTCCTTTGTTGGATACTCCACTATAGGAACACCCTGATAAGACCTTGTCTATCAGAATCTGCTGAGAATTCTCCAGTGATCCATGTTAAGAGTTGCATTTGGACTTTGTCCTAGGTCAGCTTGTCATGGCCTCTCTGTCTAAATCATAAACTTTGTATAGTACAGTAGTCTGAGGAGTGGGAATGCATGCTGCTCATATCAAGAAGCAGCAGCTGCTAAATTGGAATATACCTGGAATTAACAATACCCTCAGGTCCATAATTTAGTATCTAGGGAAAATTGAGAGTAATCACATTTCTTTTAAAATGTAAGCATTTTAGAAAGTGAACCCAGTTTCTTTATAAACACTGTGTTTTTACAACCATACTTAAAATTGTTTTCCTGAATCCATGATCTGTTGTATTTAGGGGGAGACACTTATTATCTGCTGCATTTTGACCTAAAAATTAATAAGTGACCTTAAAAAATAAGCATTTGACTTCACACTTCTCGTGAAGTTTCTTTGAATATGAACTCTGTGTTTGCAAGGGGTAAAGATGACATTCACTGATTTTTTTCTAATGCAAAACATAAAGACTCCCTTCAAAACATATTTAGTGCTTCATGCAGCCATATCCTGTTTACAACAAAATGAAATGCAAAATCTAGTTTGGGTTTGTGCTTTTAAAAGGGGCAGCTAAAGCAATTACCTGCATGTTGTAGTCCTGCCTTAACTGAGTCTAGGCAACAGTAAATACAAATCTCACTTCATTATCCCTGCAGTGTCCTCTGAGCTGACAAAATATTACCCAGCAAAATGTGGGCAACCTCCAGACCCACTCTGTCCTTGTCTTGGCTGTGGCTGCCAAGGAGAAAGGCAGCTCTTGCCAGCAGTGGCATGAGAGTCCCTTTGGGAAATGATCTGAGACCGCTGAACTTGTTTTCTTTCAGCTTTTCCAACCTATACAACCATACCAAAGCACAGATTCTTAACTAATCTGGCCTCTCTGTCTAACAGGGAGTAAAGGGCAATTGAGATGCTCCATTCCTTGTATTTTTGAGGTGAATCTTGTGGTGGGTGCTTAGTTAAGAGTTGGTTTTGGCTGAACAGCTGTGGATACTAACCTGGTTTTCTAGTTATTTTTTTAGCAGTCTGCCCAAGGGTTTTCTGCAGGCTGTATGTTTTCTTTTTGGTGGACTTTGGGATATCTGCCCATCCCGGCACTGGATGGTGCCAGTCTCCCCAGCCTTGGATTCCTGAGCTGGCCGCCCTCTGCGAGCTGCCTGCTTGGCTTTGTGCTGCTTTTCATAGGACTGCCTGGGCTTAGGTTGCTCTGACTGACCATCTGCTCCATCTCCCTCTATCAGCAGCTACTTTATTCAAATCTCAAGTCAGTTGTTTTGCTTGTATTTTCTCTTCCATTGTTTCCATCTCCTCTCATTCCTGCACTGATTATTACTAAGCATTGCACTAGAAGTTGGAAGATGATGCTCTTTCAGTGCCCAGTGGGAAGCAGAGATTGGGTCCTACTGCTTTAAAAAAGAAATACGCAGGACATTTCCTAGATAACATCAGAAGTTGTCTACTCCCCCAGCATCTCTGCTTGTTAGGGTGTAGTAGATCCAGAAGGTACAGAGTTTGGATTTAATTTCTATACCAGAAGCCAATGCCAATAAGAAAAGTTCAATGGGACAAAAAAACAAACAAAAAAAAAACNAGTCAAATTCCATATGGTCTTCTTGTGGAGCTAAAAATCTACTGATAATTTCTAAGATATAATATTCCATGATATATCTAACTGATTACCTTGCTGGTTTTATAGAGAAAATCACAGCACTCTGTGAACCTGGGAAATGATGAACCTGCTCTTGATTCGTACGTCTGGTCTGAGCAGAGAGGTGATGACCCAGGGAGTGTATGTACATAGCAGTCCTTGGCTTGTGCTGGAGAAAATGACAGCTCAATGGCCTGAATTTTAAAGTGACAGGATGACTGGATCTAGGACCAAAGATTTCCAGGATGGCAAAATGTGCCTTGGAAGGCAGTGACAGTGAGGGGCCTGAGGCCCAGATAACCATGTCCCCATGACACTCAGTGCCATGTACCTCAGCCATGGCCTGAGCTATGTAGGTCAAACTGAATGACTGCAACTCTCCTCTTTGTCTCAGGTTCTGTAACTTGCTACTTGGAATATGAATCTGTTTTTGAAATCAGAGGACATTGCATATTAACAGCAATGGATAGAGAGAGGGACCAGAAATATGAAATTTTTGTGGGAAAATAGAATATTTTCCAAATTTTAGTTGAGAGGTCTCTATAATGGAGGACCGTATATCTTTTAATGTATCTTTTAGTATTCTCTTCTTCCAATAAATTTACAACATCTTACAGATACAGAAAACTCATACTGGATATGTGTAAGGATTGTCTCCCTGGGTACAGTGTTTTATTTTATCTACCATTGATCAGGTGGCTAAGATTACATGAAGCTACACAATGGTAACATGAATGGAGATATGAATGTTGCATCCTAGATCTGAAATAGACTACAATAGTTTCTTTCTTATTCCCTGTTTTCCTGTATTTTTATTTCCCCACAGGAAGTGGTTTCACTTGAAGTGGAATATTTTTTATAAGGCCTTATTTGAAAATTTAATGACAGCAGTAAATCAGGAGACAAAAAGAAGTTTTGAACAAAGGTGCTCAGCATTTTTGTTTATAGTTTGAACTATACATGAGTGCACAGACCTTCCTCTCATTTTAAATCAGATAATATTCTTGTACTGGGTGCAGTAACCACTTTCATTGCACTGCAACACTGTATAAGGAAGGATCTGGGTATATGTTAATTTCCAGCTCCTAAATGCCTTGCAACATAAAGAAACAACCATGACAAGGAAGTCTTTTTGTGGACAGACAGTGGCCTCAGACCGCAAACAGAGGAAGCTTTTACAGTATACATTTAGTTTTGTGTGTAAACTTTTCAAGACCATTTCAGCCTAATAGTCTGAGCTGCATTACTTTGGAGGGTATTGTCATTAAGACTTAACGCGCTCAGCTAATAAATTACAGTGATGTAGCAGCTTTTTTTCAAAGGATCCTGAAGTGCTTTACAAACTTTACAGTCCATAGATGCATGAATCACTTCACCCACTATTGAAGTATGGCCAGGCCAGGGATGAATTGTGGCAGCTGTTTAACAGCACACAGCAGTTCAACACAATGGGTTTAGGAGAGCAAAGACAGCATGCTCTCCCAGTGCCAGTCCAAGGAATTCAGAGGGACAGTGGAGAACACCTTGGGAGAGAAAGGGAGGGATTTCTCCCTCATGGACTAGTGCAAGGCATTGTTACTTGACTTTAGTGTCTGAGGTTGTGTCTCTCATCTTGTACCAAACCTATGGCGAGAAAATCCCCCATTCGAGTTAGAGTCTGTGAACATACATGTAAGCACATAGGGTCTTGAAACCATCAAGGAAATTTGTGTAGGTAGAGTTTTCCCAGCCAAACTGGAGCTGATCAGGATTTAGTGCTGCCTCAGTATGGAAAATACTAAGAATATGCAGTCTTTTTATAGGTTGTTTTTGCAACTGGGGAACTTAAGGAAAAGCATCAGTTGCTCTCTGTACATATCTGTATATCTACTTGAACAGAACTCAGATCTTTATAGAGTTAGATAGGAAATTAATTTAATTCCCACTCCCTTTCTGGTTACCAGCTGTTTTCTAACATAAAGTGATGGTCCCCATAAAGGCCTTCTGAAGAAACAAGCAATTTCCTGAATAAATCAAGTTATCCTTTCCTCCTTCTCTTTTTTCTCCCTTTCAGTGCATAGTATCTTTAGTGACGATCCTGAGCAGTCTTGCTACCAGCTGCTCTAATCTAGGGGTTATGTCATTTCACCTGGCTATTTCTTTCCCCATTGTTTTGCCTAAGTGCACAAAACAAATCCTATGAGTGCTGTGTGCAGGGCTCAGAGCAGAGGGAGAATTATTTGCAGTGACACAAATCAAACAAAGGCTGGCTTCTTCCACAGGGATAGATTTGTTTTTCCTTGGAAAAAATACCTTCAGTTTTTAACTTCTGCAAAAGAGTGCTATTTGAAGAATTTATTGTTTCATTTTTCCTTTTCTATATAGAGCCATAGACACCGGAGAAAGTCAATGTGAATGTGTGGGGTAAAAAATAGTGGTGACTATTGACTTATACAGAGTTGTTTGCAATTGGGTATTTAAAAGGTTGCTAGTTCCTCCTGCTTAATAATGTAATATTTGCGTGATTGGAGACCTTAACTGTATAGCATTGGGAATTTTTATCCAACAGTTCATTGCAGAAATCATAATTAAGAGGCCTCTACCTTCACTCCCAGTGCCTAATTGTAAACCTTCCTCTTTCCCCATGAAGGTTTCTTATGGGACTGCTCAGATGAGTGTATGCTACTCACAACCCCAGAGCTGGACCATTGCAGCCCGGAAACAGACCATTATATGTAGGAAGAAAATATTTGAGAGAAGAAAGTCCACTGATTTCTTTAAGCTGTGAATCCTGTCCACAAAGAGTTAAAAATAAATAAGAATCACATAGCATTATCCTACTTATTATCTAAAGATTTCCAGGACCAATTCTAAAACAGAATATCTAACCAGGATTTTACATATAAAATACTCTAGGTATTGAACCTAGTTTTTGTGCATCAGGTCTGTGCTGAATACTCTTTTGCTTGTAAACGCACCGAGCCTTAAAAGCAATTTCTGTCATATTGCCCTTCATATTCCTATCTCTTTCATCACCATCCAAAAGGAAACATTTTAACTTCAGGCAATAAAAAGCTTTTAATTCAGACATAAGTTTACATGAGCTGTCTTCATTACAGTGTACAATGTAAAAAATGAGAAAATTTTAAATCATATTTAAAAATTTAATTAGATTGTTTCTGCTTTTTTTCCTGTCTTAAAATATATAATAAAGCTACGATAAATTATATTCTGGGTCATACCAGCTTCTTCTCAAGAAAATGAAGTTAAATCTTTGTAGTAACCAGCAGCTTAATTTTCATTAGGCTAGCTATTTGATAATTAGTCATGCACCATAAATCAAGTCCCCAAGTCTTCTCCAGGTTTCTTAATTGAAAATTATTGTTTCTTGGCTCTGTGGCTAAATGTGCAGCAAGTCTGAGGAGTGATAGATGCTGAATCTAGCACAAACAGTTTGAAACAGTCAGAACTTGATAGATCATTGCCCTGAAGGGGCCTGTAATGGTGGAGAGACTGTGAATTTCAAAATGAAAGGTTTGTTCTTAAAAATCACAAGTGTAAAAGCTAGCTGTAGTTTACCAAATAGCTCCTAACCTTCAGCCACTTTTCCTTTCATTGCTAGCTGGATTTCAGTTGCTTTTCTAGTGATAATTGTCATGGGTTTGTGTGGCTATATTTGAAAAGTTAAAATGTTGGCTTGGAAAGACGCAGACCGAGAGTATTTGTGTTCTCTTTTGTTGGTGGTATTCTTTTTCTGGTAAATCTCATTAACAAATATGGAAGTTGTTTCATTTTTGGCATTTTTAAACACTGAATGAAATGGTGGCAGTCCTCTCAGAGCCACTATGAGAGAACAGATGGGCCTGCTACACATGCCTCAGGTCATAAAATAATTTCAGATATGATGCAATTGTGGCTAAGTAAAATACTTTTGCTAAGTCAGAAATATATTACTTCACTGAAAGAAGAGAACCCTTTGTAATTTTTCTTTGACAGCCCAGCAGACTTTGCACAGAGCTCAGCTGTGTTTGCCATTCTGTAGATAAGGACAGCCACTGGGTTCTCTGCCATTCATGCCTTGCTTCCTCCAGATCCGGTGGCCAAGACCTGATGATGACCACAGCAGGAAACAGTGTGAACTGCTCCATAAATTTAAAAGCAGGAGTCAATTAATGCTAAAAAAACAAAAAACAAACCAAGAAAAACAGGCCCAAGATTTTTAGGTGAAAATTCCCAAAGCACATTGGTAAGTTCATGCTGAAAACCTTCTCACACCTTATTTAACTTGATGAACAAACATAGACTTGGAGCTGATGAGGGCATTTATTTGTTTCAGGTACACCAAGACTTGCACTGCAGTTGTTCTACCCCTGTAGCTTATGGCAAAACAAAGCACCACATTGGATCCACGGGCACAGGCTGCAGCCTGAACTGGGTGTGCCTGTCCTGCTCAGGGCCCCTCTCCTGGGACACACAGGGCTGCCACAACGAGGTGCTGAGCTGAGGGGTGCAGCACCCAGCAGGTGCTCCCCATGCATGTCCTGCTCTGTGTACTGCCGTGCATTACAGATATATTTCTGCTGTTCTGGGTTCATCTCCTTCCAAGGTCAGCTTTGTGCTGCCAGTTCCAGGAATTTGGTGTGTACATAATAGCTTTCTCAATGTGCTACTCACAGCAAACTCGGGGTGAATGATGAGTAATTAAACTCCGAGGAGGGAGGGATTTAAAAGGCCACATTGTCAATTGGAAGAGAGTTTAATAAAATATATAATTAATTAATTATTGCATCTGTGGATCACGTTCTTTTTGGGGCCCTGAAATAACTGCATAATCTTATTTCTGTAGAGATTTATTCTTGGAAAGAAAATTCATTTGCCTAAAGGATATATTTGATTTCATTCAGCTGTCACCATCCCTTTGCAAGATGATACAGACAGAAAGCCAAATTCAGGCCCAACTTTGTTTTATTTTTGCATTATACCAAATCTAAATATGGTGCTGCTGTTACAAATGAGAATTTTTTTCCCATCGATTGTTCCAGTTTCACACTGCACTAGATTGCATCACCAGCTGGGTGGGGAGCAGTAGAGGATGGAGGACAAGGCAGTGAGCAGTGTCAGAGGGCATTTTTGTGGCCTGTCTCCAGGGAGGAGCTCCCTCCTGGTGGGCAGCGCTGGTGAGGGCCTCCACAGCCCGTGTGGGAGGAATGGAAGCAGCCAAGGCAGCATGGAATGAACTCTCCATGAGCAGCCCCCTCACCTGCAGGCAGGGCTGGGATGCAGGGAGCAGGATTTGCACTGGGCTGTGTTCTGATACTCAGAGGTATGAGCTGCAGCTCCCAACAATGCAGGGATTGTGGTGTCGTAGGGTAAGAAACCAGAACAGAATATCCAGTGCAACTCCTGTGTCAAACTGGAGCTTGCCTCACTAATTGATGAGAGCCGATGTGCCAGTGCTGACGAGCAGTCTCCAGCAGCTCCCAGAGGGGTGGATGGCACTGAAGCCTTGTGCTCTGGCCTGGCCATGGCTGCTCCTTAATCAGAACCTCTTGGTTTGGCTGCTCACAATCTTTTAAGGCTGGAGGTCCCTTGTGCCACTCTAGTCTGGCAAGAGTAACTAAATATTTTATCTGAGGGGTGGACAGACCAGAATTTACTCTGTTGACACCTGGGCTGAGCTGAAAGATCAGTGTGGGCAACACCCTGATTCCATTGAGGTTTATGAGAAATCAGCGATTTTTTTTTTACACAGAACCATGGGAAGAGTTTGTGGCTGGATTCCTTGTGAAATAAAATCAGGTAAACAGTTTTTGTCTGATTCTGATGCAAAATTATAGAAGTATTAAACTATCAGTTCTTGGTATGTTTTGCATTTGAATTTATGAAAACAGTTTTTCTAGCTGGTGTGATTTTCACCTGTTAAAACATTAAAATACTAGTATTATCAGTTTTGTCCATCTTTTATACTGGTACAAATAGATCCAAATTCAAAGTTGTAATGCCTCCACTCTCCCATCTTTATTACAAACACACACAAAAATAAAATTTAATGACTGGTGTTTAAGATTATACTTTAGTTGATTCTCAATTACTATGAACTTTATCTGCATTATACTAAAACTTCAGGACTACCAATAATATTTTCTTAAAGCACAAATAATGAACACACCATGTAATTTTTATTGCGGAGTGTGTTTTTCAGGATGCAGAGTGTGTATATTCTATTTCATTAACATTTTACAGAACTATATATAGATACAAATAAGATAAAATCTTTTTTGTCCCTCATACTTCAGTCAGAATTAGAGCTTGTGTTCACAAACCAGAAAAGTGTGTGGCTGAAATGGTAGCCGTATGCCATTAAAATGAAAAAGATCATAAAATAAAAGTCTGGTAGCTGTTGTTTCTCACAAGATGCAAACTCATTGTTAATCTGTACATCTAGGTAAGATTAGTGCAACATATATGATGCAACAGCAACTAGTGGATGGATGAATTTGAGTGAGGCTGTGTTCTCCATGTAAGGAAGAGGCAGTGCTTACTCAAATGCTGTTAAAACTCCCTCATTTACAGCTCCTGGAGATGAAACATACAGCAGATTGCCTGTAACCATAGCAATTGGCTCTGACATGAAAGATCTCCAGCATAGAGGTAGGGGTAATGGCAGAAGCAGTGTGGAAGATAAAGGTGTACAGATAGAGACAGTACCAGGTGGAAGGGAGCTACAAAATGAGTGAAGACGAGGTGCCCTGGATGGACTTGGGCAGATGCTCGAGTTTGACGGGAAGGTTTAACCTGGCAAGGTGTTGGGGGAGGGCAGGGACAGCTGAAGAGAAAGGTTTTGCAGGTTTTGGAGTGTCCTGGATCTCAAATTGGCAAACAAAAAGCACTATACATAATTGATATTTCTGCCTGGTTTCAAATCGAAACCACGACATGGAGCTAGTCTGGTGGAGAGGATGAAATCAGAATAGGGCTGGCACAGAATATGGGGAAGATTATGCTGCTGGAGGCTGCTGCCTCTCAGGTTGTTGCCTTTCAGCAAGGGTAGATGGATTTCAGGGATCCCATCAGCTTATGGAAGGACTCCACACAAGTTGTTATCTCTTGGTGATGGGGTGTGGTGTGATTCCTGGTGTCGAGATGCAGCACTCTTCTGAGATGTAGATATTCCATATCCCAAAGCAGGGCCAGAGTTGTAGACCTGCACTTTGGAGATGTGGCAAGAAAATGCCCAGAAAAAGATATGCTAAGAGGGAGAGTTCAATTGCCTTGAGTTATGAGCACTGGTATAAATAAAATATCTGCAATATTTACTTTAATATTTTGCTGGATGTCCATTTTTGGAGTTTTTGTTTTGGGAAATATATAAAAGTTGTTTCCTCTTATTATTTATGACAAACTTGAAGGGAACCACTTCTAAGAACAAAGGCCCTTGTACAGTAATCCATAGAATCACAGATGTGATTAGCTTTTATATAATATAATAAAATAATAATAATAATAATATAATAATAATAATAGAATTGGCCTATGAATTCCAGAATTCCAGAGAAGAAGAATCCATTTACAAGAAGCAAATTATATCAATGAACTAAGGACTGTAAGTTAGGACTCTTCAGCTTCATATATACAAATTACATCTATCCAAAATGAATTTATGGAATCATTACAAAGGTTGGGACCAAACCTCTCAAAATCCATTCAAGTAATTTGTCACAAAAACTTTTTCAGTTTTACTGGAAAAAAAATCTCCATAAAAGGTCTTCAGAGTGCTTATGGTTTAGATCTGTCTGATTAGGGATAACATCACTTGAGCAACTAAAATGATATTTGGGTAAGAGCGCAGAATCCAGCAGTGAGAGCCCTGGGTTGCAGGACTGTTGTCCAGGACTGAGCTGGCTTCCCGAGGAAGAGACTCAGCTCCCACACCACAGCCTGTAAACATCCCACATTGTGCAGAACACATAACCTCCTTGGTCTCCCTCACCCTGCATTACCACTACTTTTTCTTGGCTTCTAAAAGTTATTTTTGGTCAGCCAGGCACATCTTTACAGAAGGAATAGTAAATATAAGATTTTTGCAGCTGGGTGTCATCTTAAACCCACTCAACTCCCCAGGTAAAAAACAGGATCACAGCAGTGAACATTTTAATAAACAAGCAAAGACATTGTACCAAAAAAAGGGAACAGATAGAAAAAAAGATGTTACAGTTCAACACCTCCTATCTAGGCTGGAGAAATGAGGCTGAGGCTTGTACTCACATTCCCATTCTGGAATATTTACTGCCAGTGTTTGGTCCTGAATTAGAGCTGTAGGTGATCAGCTCTAATTCATTGTTTCACTCTCTGATTTTGAAGCAATCAGAAACTCGAGAAACCAGCTGACTTTGCAGGATTTGAAGGCTAAAATCTGATTAAACAAGGTTGCTGGATATTACCCACTGTCAAATCACTGGTTCACCTTTTCAGTGTATCTTTAGGAACGTATGATTGCCCTGAGATATCTGCTGAGAAGAGATATTCTTTTATGTGTAAGAATTAGCTGGCACTGTTATTGCTGGTATCTGGCAGAGTTTCACTTTCTGCTATGATTTGTGCTTCTAAATTAAATTTGGTGTGGTGTTAACAGCTTGGGATAAGCACCAATTATAAGTTTTGATTAAAAAAAAAATCAAACTATAAATCTATACCTGTCTGGATTACTAGCTAAAGATTTATTCCAAAGTTTATCTACATCCGCAATGTACTTCAGCCCTAGAAAATTCCTTTTTATATCATCACTTTGCAAATCTAGATAGTCTTCAGATGCCTAAATTTTAACATCTGCTAAATAGGGTTAGCATCACTGTCAAATTGGAATGAGCCTTCAGTGGCTGGGTCCAAGTCTGCAATCATCAACTGTCTAATTTGGTAATGGCAACTTCAGCAGAAGCAGAATCAAGATGGATAATTTCTTCCCTATCAAATTTATGTATGTTGTAATGTAATGAAAACATTCCCCAAGGGGATTTCCTTTGCTGTGCATAGCACATGATACCAGTTGAACAGTTTTCTTACCCCTTTTTTAAATTTCTCTACAGATATTAAAGTGTCCTTGAAAAATACCCTGGCTTATATAGGTGCAAGGTGCCTTAGAGATCTTTCACTCCCTTGTAAAATGTAAATATGTGTTAAATCTTAATTATTGGAAATACTGTAACAATCTTCCCTTGTCCACCAGGAACTTTGCAGTAAAAATGCATTCTTCCTAGAAAACACTACAAGCTAAACTAAAAATTTTCATTTAAATACTGTGAATCCAGATATATCTGAAAGGTATTCCAATTCCTTTCAGGTGTTTAGGAAGTCAGTATTTAGAGATTAGGCGTCTGCTGGAAACTGCAGCTCTCTGGTAGAAGAGGTAAATTCCAATAGGGAAAAAAACCCTAAGCTTTTCTGCAAGATGGGGTTACTTCTAAAATCTGTGGGGGCATCAATTTTCCACTCTTGGGTCAAACTGTAGTCAACACTGATGTCAGCCCACGCAAGCACATCTCAATAATGACAGTGTGGCTCAGCCAGCAGTGCTCTTACCTCTTGGCTAGAGGGTCACAAGTTTAAGTCTCCCACCGGGGCTCGGGCTGATTCTGAACGCTGACATGGCAGTGCAGCACCGGGAGGTGTTGAACTGTTTGAGGTGCCGTCCTTCATGAGATGAGATGTTAATCCAAAATCCCTTTCCCCTGTCCCTGCTGCCTGTCTAGGCAAGATCGCCGTGGCACTTTTGTGAAAAGAGGTTGGCTGAGCCTCCTTCCCAGCCAAAACTGGCTGTCACATGCCCGGCTCGGCCGGCAAGGCAGAGCACAGGCCATTGTGTTGTTGCACCACCATTACTGTATTTAGTTAAGTACAATGGAAACATTGTTAAGTGTTTTAGGATACACAGGATATGAAGGGCCTAATGTAAAAGCCAAAATCTAACGCAGTTTTCTAAATTCTATTGTTTATCATGTCTCTGTACACAGGCACACAAACACATTCTATGTATATTTAGAAAGTGAGGCTCTGTTAAAAATTACGTTCAGCTTGCACTCATTCCATTTATATTATGTTGAGCAATTATATCCCTTCCCTCAAACTGATTTTTACCATTTTGAAATAAGAACTCTGCATTTAATATCACACATTCTTTATTAAAGAACCATATTGTTTAGCTTGTCATGATATAGAGTTGCTTTTCCATAAGTACATTAAGCATGGGCACTCAGAGGATATTTTCTTCAAAGCAAGTGGAAATTCTGAGAAGGGACGTGTTATAACAACTGTCTATGGTTAAGAATTAGAAATAGTAGAAAGCTTGGATGTTCCCTGAGGAATAGGGTGCTATATGTAGCATTGTGGAAATGCCATCTGAGGATGGTTATGAAGTAAAAGGCTGCATGCTCCGATTTATTTAATTTCATTTATCTTATTTTACTTTATTTCCCCTGACACATTGACTAGAACTAGAGCATTAAGTGTTCATTTTATTTACAGTACAACGTTATTGATGAATACATGCGTACATGACCTAACCCTTAGGAACTACATATAAAGAATTAATATGGAAGAGATTATTAGGTAGGTACAAGTTTGGGAGCCTGTCATAATAATGTAAGAATTTTCCTCCCCCTCAAATTAGATGTTCTATGATCTTCTGAAATGGAATTACCTATTTGAAAAAAAAAATAAAAATCAGAGAGTAAAACTTCAAAATATTTTTTTAACCCTCTTTGCGTAATATAAAGTCCTTAAACTCTTTTTGCAGCAGTCCTGCTGGCTTTCTGTTGCTTGATATTCTGACCATTTTTGAACCCTTGAACTCTGACAGAGAGGAGGGACTTGGAGAGGTTGTCATCTGATCTATGTAAGAAGGCAAAAGGAATAGATTTCTCTTTAATAGCACTCTTTTCTGCTTAACAGTTGGTGGGAGATTAAAATGATCTAGGTGGATAAGGCAGGTTAAAGGTCAAGGGACACCACAACTCCCCCTCTTCCCCACAGGTCAAAATATAGACAGGTCATCAGAAGTTAAAATTTTGTGCCCCTTTCCAAAATATTTCAGTTTTTATATTTTCATTTATATTATTTATGCACTCATTTTTATTGTAAATTCCAATTCTTGAGGGGGACTGGACCCCTACTAGGCTACTGTCCAGCCTGTATAGTCGTCAGGTGCTGACATTCTGAGTTTCAGCCATATTAATTGCTGGATAAAGGCTATAATCCCCTCTCTTTGAAGCCCAAGACTGATTTTTAGGCAGTACTTCAAAAGCAGCACACAACTGAAGAGGCATATTTCCTACTAGCACTGAATCAACATGATTGACTCTGTTTGCATTCGTCTACATACGCCGTGCATATTTGGCTGCACAACAAAAAGGTGCGAGTTGGCTGTGATATAGTCTAAGCAGAGGTTTTTACTCTCCTGAAGTTGATGCATGACCTCATCTGGGACATACCGTTCCAGATCTTTGCTTTAAGCATCATTAGGAAAGTATAAACTCCTATATCATGCTTTTGTTACCAATGAAATATCTTGCCTTACGTTGCTAGAGTTTTTCTCCCCGCAACATCATATTAAAACTATAATTTAGAGTGAGGCTGTTTCTTAAGCTGTGAATAAATAAAGCCTGTGTTTTGTAAAAGCAAACCTTTTTCGAAACATGGATTTTAATATCTTAAATGCTGCAGCTTCTTAATTAAATGAAGCTGTGATACAGCAGCAAATATCCATTATTAAGAATAAATAAACATATTGTTTAGCTTGTTTTCGGGAAAAGGAAATGGGTGAAGAGGCCTTTGAATTGTAAACAAATTTGTAGCAATTGCAGAGCTCATGGCTGAGTGTGTTCCTCTCTCATGGCTGTGCCTCTTTTTGTGGCGGGGTGTGCTTGGCTTCTGGCTGGCTGTCCACAGAGCCGCACTGTGGGGACTTTCTCATCCAGGATTTGCCAAGTATACTTAGTGTTATGTTTGAGAAAGATTAACAATATTTCAGATCAAAGGAGAATCCTGCTGCACGGTCTTACAAGATTGTCATTCACTTCCATTATGGCTCATTTGCACAAGATTTTCCTGTAATGTGCACCATTGTTTTGATGGCAGTGATTTGACATAAAGACAGGGCCAAAATGCATCTCGGAGCCCCACTCCGCCAGGCTGGGGGGTAGCTGGGGCGCAAAGAACTTGCCAATCATAAAATGGAACTTTGTCTCGGTTATATTAAAGCCTTTATCAGGTGGGAAACTTTTGAATGAGTGTTGATTCAAGGAGAAAAACTATCAATGGCTGGTTTTTATTAGAATGCAGGCACTATTTAAACCAGGTAAAGTTTTGGTTGATGGGGAATGCAAACCTCATGCAAAGAGCAATTTCAGTCAGCCACATATTCTGATGGTGTTTTGTTTCTTTGAAATGTGGAATTTGTTTTGCAAGTATTGGAGAGCCCCGTGGCAGGAGTGACACAGGAGAAATTTATTTCTCCTGAAATTTATTGTTTAACCTAGTAGCTTCATTTTAAAAATCGGATTTCCCGGGTGGATGCTTTACAGACACTTTAAAATGCAGATGCATTAGACTGTAGGGCAATACAGGAATCAATAAAATTTATTAGAGAAGAAAAGTAAAGTATATCACACAATCTTTTTCAATTCCTTTTTTTCAAGTAATAGCTTTTTAGGTAAGGTCAGATTTTATGGGTAAATAAATGTTGAACTTATTAAAGTTGCTTGAGAACTTTACTTGATTTAAAGTCACAACTTGGAATTGGACAAAGCCTGTTGCTTTGGCTTTAATACACCCTGTTGGGCTTAGGTAGCACAGGAAACTCAGTACAGAAGCTGATCCAGGATGTCTGATGCCTGAATCTGTAATTCCCACTGAGATTTAACTTCCAGTGACTTCGGAAAAGGACTGCAGGATGACCATGCTTTGCTATCCAGCCAAATGCCTTAGGTGAAATTATTCTAATTTAAACTAAAATTTCAGCTGTAACTGTAAGTTTCATGGCTTTCTGTGGGTCTAAATTATCATTAAGATTTTTTTCCTTTTTTTCCACTCTTTTTTTTAGGCATGGTAATTTTTTTCCATCAGTGGAGGGAAAAGTGAGAATATGAATGCGTGAGAAGATGTAGTACATTGTACAGGGCTTTAGAAAACAATTTACTTCAAAGAACTAATGATGTCTTTAAAGCGTGTGTGGAGGTATAAAGCTAAGAAATGCATACGTAAAACTCTAAAGAAAAGTTACTGTGCAGATTATTTCAAGATGTAAATGGTATATTCTAATGGTTTTCGTGGGTATAAGTAGTTAATGATTTGTTATGGGCAAAACACCTGAAACAACTAGGTATGAACTGCAAAGAATATTTCAGAAAGATAGAAACGTTGAAGAATGCCACTGAAGTGATGTGTTTCAAATTGTTTTCACACTTTGCATTGCAAGTTACACTTAAACACATCTGGTGTGCTTTTAAAATGAAAATAACTGAAATATCCTTATATGAAAATGTGTGATGGAAGGAACCTTGTGGCTGGGTTATAAAATCTTGGTAAATGGGCTGTAAAGTGGAAACAGTGAAAAACATTTCACTTTGGTGACGATAGCTGGCATCTCCCCTTCTAGACTGCCACGAAAAGGATTTATTTCAGGAAACTCATCACATACTGTGGAAGGTAGCATCTATATGTCAGCAATTCCACTGACATTTTATGGAAAGCTTAAAAATATAAACATGAGACTGGCGGATCCCTGTTTTTCTCCCTGCTCAGGAAATGCTCGCAGAATACACGAACAACAGCGCCCTCTGCACCTGAAACTCCTCCGGTTATTAAACCCAGACGTTCCTACGTGCTGGAGGAGCCTTTAATTTCAATTACTGCTTTTTTCAGCTGCTGGTAGGTATAGCTGGGCAGCGGGGGAGGGGTGAGAATATTCAGCTAGATTTTTAAGTGCTATGTGACTTTACAGTATTACCTGAAATCTTCAGTACCCTTAGGTACAAAATTTGCAGCTATACATAATTTAAAGTTACGTAGAAAAAAAAACAAGCACAAAATAGCAGCAGAGATGTTGCACTTTTGCACTCCCTACAGCATAATTTAGTTCCCCAGTGTGTCATTAGCAGTGAAGTACATCATGGTCTGGAGTTTTGTTTTAGTACAGGTTGACTGTATTGTTTTAATAATTTTTGAGTCTTCAAATATTAGATACAGAATCAGAATTATCTGTTTCTTGTAGTGCTAAAAGATTTGTTCTGGGGAGTTTCCAGAAACCAGTAGTAAAGCCAGAGACTAATATGACAGTATTTCAGGATTTGTTAGAACTAAAGATGTATTTAAAATTGGAGAACTGGCTATTTTTGCAGGGGTCAAAATAGAATTACGCAAGGAAATAATTATTTCAAAATTGTACTAGTTTGAAATAAGTATTTTCTGTTCCTACAATAATACAGGTAAGAAAAATGCCCTGTGTGAAAAGTTCTTGCATAATGTTTCTTGACGATCAAAAAGAACAAAAATGAATTTCCATGTGCTATTAATATAAGCAATTAGTACAGCTGAGATGCTAATATGCTCATAACATACTTTGCTTATTTCTATAAAAGGCATTAGAGAAGCTGTCCAAAAATCTCACAGCCAAAACATTATATTTCTCTTAAATTAAAGCAGCAGTTTTTAGATACTTTCCATCACAATTTATTTCTTCAAACCAGAGGCAATGAAGTATTAGAATTACATTTGTATATCATATATATCCATGAAGTCTAGAAATATATCAGGATACTTCGAATTTTTAAAAAATAGATTATCTTTTTCCAGTTTTTCACTGGGAATAATTTAATTCTTTGCTTTTTTTCATCCCTTCCTTAGTCAATAATTCCTTATCTTTAATATGAAAGTAGCTCCTAATTGCGAGTTTTGTGTCTGAAATATGAGTTTTAGAAATGTTCAGGGTTATTTCTACACGGATTACAGTTTATGGATTTAAAGAAAAAAGATGAGCGGATTGTATGGAAACTATTATCAAGGACCCTTTTTATAAAATTAAAGTAGTAAAGTTTAGTAGTAAAGAGTGGTCCTCCCTTGCTAAAATAGATGGAAGTAGATATACATCTGCTGCATAATATTAATATGACAAAATTTATTTAAAAAATTTAGTCATTTAGGAAAGACAAACTGTCTTTGTCACAGCAATTAAGAAGCAGAAAATAGAAAGCCTAAAATTATATCGCTTCAGCATATGAACAAAATACTTTCTAAGAAAATTCAAAGACATAACTGAATGCTAATGTAAGCTTAGATTATTGATGTGAAAGGGATTTAACAATCAGAAAACAATAGTTCTTTGTTACATTGCTACTTTTAAGCAATTTAAGATGCTGCTTGGAAAGATATGAAGACTCACGAAATTTTCAAAGACAAAGCACTAATGGCTCTTAATATCACTGTGTTCATTTTAAGAGCAAATTAAAAGAGTGAAAGAATGGTGCAAATAATTGTTTCATATGTTCTTTGCTTGTGACTGCTGTAATCATCCAGGCTGATTTACAAATGTAGACTTGAAGGTTTCTCAGCTTCCTGCAGTGTAGAAGACTGTTACTTTGGCACTCACACTCATGCCCTTGTAATCACCACTCAAAACTGTGCCCTGGTACTTCCAATTCCCAGTGTCTTGATTGAACACCTCATTCTGTGCTAACAAGGTGTCCAAGGTATTTGAACAGGGGCTGCAGTCAGAAAATTGTTAATGGTTTCACTCATTAAGAGTTGCTGCACTAGTTTTGGTAATTTGGTAACTGTCTAAATTGCAAGTTGATTTTTTTCCTTCATTTTAAATAATGATGTTAAAATTTGAGACCAGGAACACTAACAGCTAAAAAACCCCAGAAGGGTGCTTAAATCACTGTATTTGTATTAAAGCAAAGGGTTTTCATAGCAGAAAAGGCATGATTTTATTTTTGAGGTTATGTTTTAAAATTATTGAGAAATGCATAAACAAGTATTAAATAGAAATACAAGGACAGAAAATGCATAAAAAGGGAAAAGTGAAGTGTAAAACAGCCTGAAGATCTTAAAGAAATTATTTAGGAAGCAAAGCTAATATTAAAATCACAAACAAAAACGTAAGAAAGAATTTGCCTTGCCTTGGATATACATTTTTGGTAATTGGGATGAAATTCTTTAAATTGAGAGGATTTATAGTTGCAGGAAACTGTAGTATATGTACCTGAAAAAGGCCTTAGAAGTCTTTAATATTTTTTTGCTGTGTTGCAAGCTAAGCAGAAAGTAAGCCAAGATCAATGGGCCTGATCCTGCAATCTATACTCAAATAAGGACATTTTTCTTTTTCAGTTTTCTATCTTGCTAAGAGCAGCATTTGGAAAGAAATGTATTTTCTGGGAAGAAATAAAAGCAGTAAAGTGTTATTAAAATTCATTAAACAAATGATGTGAAAGGGATTTTGCTGTTTGTATCCTTGCTGTCATCTGGGATCAGTAAGTTACTTTCCTGAAGTAGGAATATTAAAGCAGGGAGTGGGTTCTGTTTTCAGACAACATTGTACACCTGAAGAAATTTTTCCCCGTGGAGGTTTAATATTTGAAGTGGAAAGTAAACTTTTGTGAAAAAAAAGAGAAAATCATAGTTTGCAGGTTTTTATGTACTAAAGGTTTAAGGCACCCGTAAAACCTTGCAATCTGCTCCTTTCAAAACAGGATTAAAATTCAGTGAGTTGGCCTCCACTGCATCTTTTGGCCAGGTTTGTGGTTTTTCAATTGCATATATATATTTCTCCTTACAAATAATCTCTCTGTGGCTGTGAAAGTTGCACACATAAACGAAGGGAAACTAAAGGAAACGCTAACACTGGCCACACAGACAGCACTGTCAAAAGAACACTATAAACAAACTGAGGAGATATTTTTTTCCCCCTTGTTTTTCTTCCATTAATTTTAAATATTCTTTGTAACTTTAGAAAGCAAACTACTTTCCAGCACAAGTGTGGATAATATCTTTGTGGTGGGTGGTTTGGGCTTGTTCTTTACCGAACAAGTATACACTTTAATAAAAATCATACCAGAAAATGTAAAAATAATATTGTAAATATTTTGCCAGATTTTAAATATGATATGCTTTGGCCTTCACAGGAATATTCAAACCAGCAGGCAATACTCATCTGATTTTGTTCGAGCAGAATCTCTCATAGAGCTCTTTTAACCACTGCACTTTCATAAACTTATGCTGCCCACATCATTTGTCTCTCAGCCGGCTGGGATATCTCTCCAAGGTACACAGCTCTTGCTCACGATGGAAAAAAAGATTACAAGTGAAGGAGCAAAATGAAAGCAGTGTTTACAATGCTGCTACAGTTTGCTGAGAGATGTGCTGTGAGCAAACAAGTAAATGTGAGCTGTTGAACGGAACACACTGCTCGAACAGTAGAGAAGTGTAACATGTCTCTGTTTTACTTTAATTCCTATCTTCATTTAGATTCATGCTTTAAAAATTTTTTTGGCATTTCTATTTATTCAATAATGGGAATTATACTCATATCTAAAAAGCAAATGACCTATTAATATATCGATGTATCAGTTTTCTTCTGTGTGCCTATTTTACTCTTTGATTGCAGCTGCAGTGGGTGTGGATAAATTAATTTTAGAAGGAAAATATTTTTGAGTTTTGTTGTGTGATCGGTGTATTTCTGAGCTAGACAGTGGAGGGGTTTGTCCTTTTAGTAGTTTGGTCACTCCTCTGAAGCTGATTTTAAACATAAAATCCTATCTGTGTAAACTGAAAACTTTTCTTTTTGAACTGCAAGTTGAATACAGACCATGACTTTTTCATGGAAAACTTACAGAAATAATGGCCCCTGGCTGTGGAGGCATTTTTTTGTTTTTCATGAATCAGGCACAAAGTTATTTAAATTAATTCTGGTCTCATCTCCCTAACAGAATATCATTACTGACCTTTAGAAAAAATATTAGAAATCAACAGTGTGTGGATGCAATAACAATAGCTGTTTGACGAATTTCCACAAACAATTTTTTCTTTATTGAAAAGAAAGACTTCTGATGACAATACTTACTCATGATGCACGTGCTTCATGCATTTCACACATTATCTTTTAATGTTAATTGCATGAATCAAAAGTACTGACTACTCTATTACTTCACGATCAATAGAGGTTAATTTATTTACTGTCTTTTGAAAGCAGTCATTAAAGAAAAAATCAGAAGAAGAAACTCTGTTAATATTTCCATGTAATTTAAAAAATATATGACAAAATAAAAATGTCACTACCCAGGCTTAGTCTATGGCTATGAACCACCTAAAGTGTTCTGCTCTTCTGATTGGATCCACTACATAACTTGTACTGAGGTATGATTACATGGACTGTAAGAGAACAGATTTAATTTCTCTGTGACTGCTGCCTAACAGAATGCAGGATATCAGGTACTACAGCTACAGTCACTTAAGTGCTAATACTTCCTTAAATGTGAATATTTTGCTAATTTTTCCCCTCCCCTTTCAGACACTGACACTTCTGTACTAAGGCTTCTGCACTTCACCAGTTCCTGTTTCAAATGTGTGAAATGTCCCTGAAATGAGAACCCTTCCCCTGAGTGTTCTGGATTGGTCCCTTTGCCAAGGGATGAGAAAGCTTGAGGTGGTGTGAAGCAGTGGATCCATCCCAGGTCTGGCACCCTCTCCAGTGGCCCATTTCTGCCTACTAGTTACTGTGCATGGGCTTCCTACATGGGTTCTCTGCTCCTTGATTAGGTGGGAGATAGACTTTGATGGTCCCAGGTGTATCCTGGCCTGAGAAAAGACTCTGATTTAAAATAGGGGCAGAATTGACACTGTTAAGACACTCCTGAATGAAATAGGCTGGTGTCTTACCTTAACAGTGAATGCAGCAGCTGAAAGATAGCCAGAGTGCTATCCTAGCACTGCCAAAAGACAGGGCATTCTTTCTGACAGCCATCAATTCTACAGAAATTTGTCACTAAGCAGAGCAGAAAGAGGACTGAGGTTTTCTTCAGAGGCTCCACTCATCTGTTCATCCTACAGCTTACCACTGTGCTCCTCCCATCCAGCTCTGCCAGCGATGAGAGTGCTGAGAAGTGCTGAGTTTCCCAGGCACAGGCACAATGAAGGAGCAGGGACAATGGGTGATGATGAGAAAGCTTCTTGACACTAAGAGGAAGCACCTTTCAAAACTTCCCATGCCTCCTCTGCAGCACAAGACAAAAAGGGCTAAGGAGAATAGTGGGAGGGAGGGTTTCAGTGGTGAGGAGGTGGCTCTAATGTGGCTAAGCTCAATCCTTAATAAGGAAGTACAGTAAGCACTTAGGTTAAGCATTATCCTCACTGGTAGCTTCAGCTCTCCCTTTATTCCAGTATCAGATTTCTCTGCACTTCCTGTCCTACTTACCACTTTGTTGGTTCATACACCGCACTCAGCATATGCTTTATAAAAGTGGATCACACAAGATGACATGGATTTAAATAGGTGCAGTGATGTTTTGGGACTGTTGATGGATTCTTCTTGACTGTGCTCAAAACCTCCATTTTCCAGCTGGAGTTAATGGAAGCAATGGAATTCATGACTGGGAAAGTTCTTACTGGAGTCAGAATGCTGTTCAAAGATATCTGTGCTTCCCATGTTGATTGTTTATTTCTGATAGGGTTTATTTTCCTCCTCCATGTAATATCAAAGATGTGGGCATAATATTTCAGTGCAGGAACATCTGGTCCCTCAAAAGTATCCATAAAAACCTTGCAGCAACTTGTTGAGCCATGGCAATTTCTTTGATCTCCACGGTGTGGAGAGCCAGCTCTGGGAAAGAGATGGGGTATTTTCTACCTCTGTTTTAGCTGCCCTGGCATCAGCTGGTACAAGAAGTCCTTGCCTTCCCTCACTGCTCTCTGCTTTTGCTCACTGCTCTTCCTTGGATCAAGCCCTCTTTCTGTTGCTAAACTGCCTTGAACTGAACTCGTTACTGAGTGTGGACTAAAAATCTTCAGTAACTCTGAAATCTTATTTCTAAGATGATGTATAATTTGCTTTGAATACAGGTCTGGTTTGCCACCCCACAGGTAGCAGTGGGGTCAAAGAAGTGTACAGCCCTGGGCACCATTCTCACATTTTAAGCTGCAAGAACACAGTTTGAGGAGAAGCACTGCCATGCCTTCAGTGAAGGCTGTGTCTTCAAGGTCCGGATGAGCCACAAGTGCTTGGAGTTCATTGCTGATGCGTGGCATGAAAGCTGCAGGGTTGGTCTTTATCTAAACATCAGTTTCTTCCAACACTGTGTTACAGTTCTCCATGTGTATAGCAGAGAGAACAGAATCAACACTATTTTTTCCCTCACAATTTAAAAAATCTAAGCATTACAATTTTTCTTATTGATACTAGGTTTTCCACCGTGATTGCTAATTATATCCTGCTTCTCACCACCTTGTGCTCTGCCTCTCCTTAATGAATACACCCTTCAAGTTCATTCCACTACTTGCCAGTCCATCTTTGGCCAACATGTACCTAAGATATTTTAAAAATAAGTTTTCTCACTATTGTGAAATAGAATAGCAGACAACTTCCATGAAATGATTTCTTTCTACCTTTCTACCTTCTTTCTTTCTTTCTGAAATCAATGACAGAGCTCCCAGTTGTAGTTAGTTAAGATCTATTGTTGATTTCTCCTTCTGGTAATGTAAGTGATGTGTTTTTTCATCAGCAGATTCTTTTTTTCATGTGGATGGTTTTGTATATCTGAAAGGAATAAAAAGGAAAGTCAATATCATTTAGAAAAAGTGTGACAATGTGGGTACAGAAAACGTTTGAATTTTTTCAATCTTGATAATAAACCTGGAATATATTTATTGATGCATCCCAGATAAGCAATTTCTATTGTGATGTGTTGTCTCAGAGAACTGTACTATGGAAAATTGAGAATAATGGGCCGTGTCATGCCTGCAGTCCATGTGCAGAACTCACACTAATGTCAATAGGAGCTCCCTTCACAAACCAAGGCCTATATATGACCCATAGAGTCACTATTAGAAGTTTCCCATACAAAACTACAAAATTAATGGAGCATTGTAATCCATTTTGAGATCTAATGAAATACACCATGATTTAAATTGCAATTAAACAGAGAGATGTCAATAGGCATTGATGAGTTTCCACATGAAGACAGCAACATTCCTGCTACAGACCTACAGCTTTTGATGGGTAATGGCTCATAGACTCTAAAAACACATTTTCTCAGAGCATTATTGATTAAGCATCTCAGGAGCCTTAAACATGTGAATTACATCTTTAGTTGTAAGACATAATTTGTAAACCTAAGACTTGATCCATTCTGGAAAGATCACAGAATCCCATGTGGTGGAATTCAGCATTTCTTAATTGCTTTACATTTAGAAATTGGAAATTATAACATTAAGTTATGCTTTTGTAGCAGGGGGAGGTTGGAAGGTTGTAGAGTTCAGGTGATTCACAAAGGTATTTAAAGTTCATATACTTGAGGGCGTTTCATCTGTCCATGACTTTTTAAATTATTTAATGTGATAAAATATTCTGTGTTTGTGTTTGAGAAATGTCATGAAATAATTGAAAGTATTTCACAGCACAGAGAGACAAAGTTTCATTACAACAGTGTTTAAACTCTACACCAGAACTTTTGAACCCTGCAGTAATATTAATCTTCTAGTGCTCTGAAATATTTCATTCCCTCCTTCCTACCCTCATAAAAATACACAGAGAGCTGTGGCTTATCTTTGAAATTACCCGTTGACATAAAATATGAGGACTATTATTTTCAACTGTGTTTCAAGGAAGTGTTTCTCAGGATGCTTACTAGGCAGAGCAGTTCTGGTCTTTTAGGCAGGAGCTCCCGTGATCCTTCCCAGAAATCGACCTCCCTGCTTGCCCTTGCCCCACAGACTGGTGCCATCTGACAGCACCTGGCTGCTGGGAACAGACTTGCTTAATTCTTCAAGCAATAGTTAATCTCCTGTTTTGCATAATTCTGCAAAATTGTGAGGATGCCATTATCTGTTGTAGTGTAATTGTCTCTCACTTCAATGAGATAAGTCTTGGCCAGAATGCTGGAGACTCAAGGCTTCAGGAAATCCACAGTGTCCTGAAGACCTGTAATTTTCCAATGAAGACAGAAAAGAGTTTGCTGGACTCAAAATTAACTAAATGAGGGATCCATTCCCCTAAGACTATCTGCAAACCCTGTCAAAATTTCATTTGGTTTTCAGAATTTTTTTTTTTTTTGAGTAATTATATGGACTAGACATTACATATGTCCCTTTTATAAATAAAGTAAGGTATGTTAGAGTGATATTACTAAGTATGAAGTAATATATTACTTATTACAGAACCACAACAGTTATTTCAAAAAAAACCAAACCACATAGAAAGGCCCAAGAGAATTTACAATAGAATTTTTGAGGAATTTTGAGATTGACCAAATGATTTTGCATTGGGGATTTTTTGACGTCTGCTGGTTGTTTTGTTTAATTGTTTTTGTTGGTTGGGTTTTTCACTGTGGCTTCTCTACCAGTTATCTTGTCAGAAGGTTTGTCTGTGAAAAGGCCGGGCAGTTATTTTGTGATGCTTTCACAAAAAAGTAGGTCCCATTTACTCAATGACAACACCTCCATTTAATATCCCACCTTAGCAGGGAGATGAATACTTTGCAATTGCATCACTCTGGGTTGAAGTTTATCTCTAGACAACATATAAATTCTCCCTGGAATCTATTTAAACCAGGAGTACATATAAAAGCTGTTTTTTCTTATTGTTTCCTGACTTTCTGGACACTAACCAAGACCAGCAAATTCTTAAATCCTACAAATGATTTCAGCCATCTGTAAGTTATAAAAGAACTCTGTTCAACCTCAAATACCTGAGCTGATTTCTGTTCTATTGCAGGTTGCTCCACTGTTGAGCTTGCTTTGGTCTGAAATAGGCTTTGGTTTTTTCTTTTCTTCTTCCTTTGTCTGCTTTTTCAGCTTACACCTTCCCTATGAGAATGGTATGAGATGACAAGAAAAGGTTTCTGACCTCACCATCCTCTACTTCCCCCACACTGCATTCGGAAGGGTAATTTATAAAACTTCACTGGTGTAGCCTGAGCACTGCTGTCCCAGTAAGGACTACAGGGAGAAAGAACCAGGATCCTGGGTTTGCTGCTGAAATTTTCTTTTTTTAACCCTTTCCCCCTGCCACCTTAACAGACAGGTGATCTTTCATCTTACCTTTTTCCTTTGAACAAGATGTAGTCATCTGCATAATAGAATAAAATTTTGGTCTGGTAAAAAGTGAAGCTCATCTTTGGAAGAACTACTGATTTGTATTAAATAAAGCAACACTTTGTCACCACAATCAGAGGATTTTTTTTCCATAGTCAAGCTTGCTAAGAACATTTAAAATTATATTTTTCTGGACTGAAACTCTCAGTTCCCAGACTCTTCTCCTTTTTATCCTGTGAACATAGTGCTATACTGTATGTCAATTTGGTCTTGTTTGTGGGTTCATTTTCCCCTCCATTAGAACAGCATTTCTCTCTCTTTTTTTTTTTTTCTTCTTGTGATATTGTTCAAAGGCTTCTTGTGATGCCTTGAAAAAAGTTATTGATTGTTAGATCATTTCTCTCATTCATTCAGATGTTTTCTGGTCCCCAGATGGAAACATCACAGCTGCTGCTCTGGAATTCACTATCGACTTTTGTCTCTGGATTATCAGAGCCCCCAGCAAAAAGGCCTCATTCCAGGCACCCTTCTTCCCTCTGTTGAGACTTAAAGCTGTTATCCTCCCAGCTCAAAGGAAGTCCCAGAGCCTGTATATGGCCAGAGTCTGGAGCAGTAAGGTCCACTTTCTTTGAGCTATTTTTCTAATGCACTTTTTTTTTTTTTTTCTTAGTTTCTATAAACTAAAAATTGAGCTCTTCAGTAGGAACACCAGGCTCAGAAACTAGCCTGATTTCCTGCCTCCCTCTGCTGCTTTTGTTTCTGTGTTGGTCATTTGTTATATGTTTGAGGGCCAGAATCAACCTGAAAAATTAGTATTTTTCAAATTCAGCCTTTTCTGACCAGCAGCCATCTGCTCAGACAAAAAAGAAAGTGGGAAGGATTGCCATGTTTTAAATACTTTTCACCCAATCCCTCAAGGAATGCCTCTTTTTTAAATTCAAAGAGTTGTTATGATTCAAAGAAAATGCTTATTCTACAGAGTGCTTCCTTTCCATTAAGGTTTATTTATACCGCCCTCCTTGTCTGAGGGTATAATTATGAATGATCTAAGCCTGTACTGAAAATCCTAAATTAAAATATACATCTGTTGCAAGGATTCTCTCACCAGAAACCTTGAAAATGTTATCCTGTCTGTGCATCCATATATCTGTCTGTCTCTCTGTAGGTTATGGCTATCCTTTATATGTTCCAGAAGTAAGTGGGATTATATCACTTGCTTCACTTTAACTGCTGTAGACATTCATGGAAGGAATAAAACTGTGTGGAAAACTGAATACATTTTCTATTTATTCAGTCACCTTTCAATCACATTTTCACTTGTTAACAACTGATGGGATTAGATTGTATTGTTCTTCCCCTTATAGATTTAGAAATAATCATAAGTGTAAGAAAACATTATTTAAATGGAAAAAGTTATGTTTAGAAAGAAAAGAGAGCGATAGCATGAGTGACATGAACTGTAGCAGTGTTCATCCACAGCAAGGTGTTTTCCTGACAACAAAGGGCAATTGCTTCAGCCCAACTTTTCAGCATACCTCAGGAAGCATCAGTGAAACACATTTATTTTTAATTAAGGCCAATTCTGTCCCAACATTTGCTTTAAATATGACGACCAAAGAGCATCAGAAAAGGACATTATTTCTGCAGTCCTTTGAAGCTGCTGCCTCCTGATATGTAGCTCCATGGAGGGCAACACCACGTGGACAGTGGACTCATAGCAAATTCTCCACTTGGCAGAAGATATCAGACAGCACTTTTCTCAGTTGGGTTTCACCTGACTAATAATCTTATATTTCATTTTTTTAAACATTACAATGAAATGAGTCCATTAAGATGCCATAATGTTAATTAACATTGCCATAAGTTCTTCTTTCATTTCACTTGCATGCATTTTTCAAAGATACATTGCGGAAATGATTCTTTTACCCTGCCATTTGCCTATATATCATCTCACGCTAGTACTGAAAGGTTAAATGTTATAATTTATGCTAATTTTAATTTTCCCTAGTGCCATAGGCAGTACAAATCAAGCAGCAGCAATTGATTATACATCACTGGCAGTATAAAGCAGAACAAACATACAGCCCTGTCAATGAAAGGCCTGTGCCAGGTTAGTCATAGTTACGTTGTTACGGCCTCCTGAGAACAGCAGCCAAAGCTGAGCAATAATGATGATATGAATATTTATTTTGTGCATAATTTTGGATCCAAGCCATATCAATAAATAATTTTCCAAGGTACTTTTGTGCCTCGAGAAGTTCAATGGAAAAACTGCTTGCCTCTTGAAGAATTTTGTGCATAAAGAATCTTGTGCAATAAATACCAGATATACAATTGGGTTTTGGCTTTTCAGAGAAGGGCCTGTTGTTGTGGATGTCAAGCATGTTTCACTGGAGCATGTTTTTGTGCAAGAATATGTAGGTTACAATTACAGGAGAAGGAAGAAACCAAGGTCTGGCTTAGGCCGTCAAAAGGATGAAACATAACACTGGCTTGATATCATCTGGCAGCTAATTTGTCCCCTTGTCACTATCATAAAGAGTATCTTTGGACTTGAGGAATGATAGTCAGGTTTTCAGAGTTTTTCAAAGAGCCAAGATAAACATCTAAGTTTTTCCTTTACTCAGATCTTAAATCCTTCCCTCCTCACAGCACAAAGAAAGCAACACATCACCCTGGTTTAGATTCCTTCAGGGCTCATCATTGCTGTTACTCTAATGCTCCAAAACTAGCATTTTCTCCACAAATATAGCTTCTCCCTAGAAAGCAGGCACTTATCTTCATGAATTAATGGTTCATTCCTTGTTCTGCAACCTACCTTGTAAGATAATGAAACAGAAGAGAGAAATGACATCACAGAAGTTAGAAGTGGTGGCGAGCAACTGATTCCTCAACATCATGGGACAGAGGATTAATTCCCATGAAAGACAGGCTGAGATGACTCCAAGCTCTTGGAGACAGAAGGAAATGTCATTTGGAGGCAAACAGAAGTGACCCTTGTGGCAGCTGGCAGTTCAGGGCTGGACTGGGAAACCTGTTTAAGTGTTTCAAGAGCTTTTCTGCTCCTGTGTGTTCCCCAACCTGGGTAAAAGGCACTGTGGGCACCTTGCTGGAAAGTTCTTGATGAGCTGCAGAGAGGTTTGCAGTCTTGCAAGTCTGCAGTCTTGGTTCATGCAAGAGGACAGTCAATGCCACGTTGCTTATGGTAGAAGGAAATGGAGCATTGACAATGGGATTAGGGAATTATTGCCTGATGTGGGGCCAAGTGGGTAACCCTATGAGACAAAGACAATTACACACTTACACAAATCACAGAAGATGGGAAGGAGATTCTTGCAAGAAGACAACAACAACAACTGAAGGCAAATGTGGTAATAAATTTTTTTCAAAAAATACTTGATAAATTTCAGCATAAAAATCCTGTTGACTTTTAATTGGAAGTCAGTTTGAGTGGTTTCAGCACAGTAACTACAATAGCCATTCTTGCTGATTTTTATGTGTCCAAAACTTATTCAATGTTTGTGTGACAAAGCTTAAAATAGAAATAGAGATTTAGCTTGTCCACACATCAGCTTTGCATTACAACATGATTTTTGTTAGAGACATATTTGTGAATAAAGCTGTTGTACCAAAAGATTAGAATGCTGCTTTTCAAATTCAGTGCTTTAATTTAAAGAAGACATCATTAGTTTTTTTTTCATGTAGCTATTGCTTCTTGATTTAGAATTAGTGAAACACTGGTTACTTTAATCCAGATGGTTTCTTCCCCACCCATAAGGACTTTAGAACAGATGTCTATTTTTCTTCCATAAGGCATATTAGAAGGACAACAAAGATTCACATTTAAGCAATACATAATAACAAATACCACCCCTATTGGCTTAGATATGTCCAAATCCAAAACCACAGCTTAAAGTTACTTTAAAGTGTGGTGGACCACAGCTTACACTTCTTTCATTTTGCTTTCTTTTTAAAAGATTTGACTTTGTTGACATTTTTTGCACAGTTTCAATTGATCTTTATTGAAAAAGAATAAGGATGGAGCAGACTGACAATTTTATTTGACAGATGATTAATAACTTTGCTTAGATCTGGCCTGAAGTGTAACCACAAAGTGTTTGATAAGGGATGGATAAAATATGGTTTGCAGGCAGTAGAGATTTTAAGGGACATAAAATGGCTGAATGGCAATCTTAAAAATGCAAGGTAGAGAACCATGAGGTCATGTTAGCAGTGTTCTAGTGCCCTTTCATCCCAGGGTTACTCCAGCTTTTCTTCTGATTGTTTGTGGCTCGTGGTGGAGGAGTCTTTCTTGGTGCATGTGTGGAAATGTCTGTTTGTGAAGAGATATCTCCCTTTGTCCACAGCAGAGTGGCCCAGCCTCACCTCCCAAAGTCTCCAGGTCGGGCTCAAAGCACCAAGGCTGGGTCTGAGATCAGCACAGGCTCTGTGGGGCAGGCTTAGGGCCCTTTGGGCCAGCCTGCTTTCCTTTGCCATAAGGAACTCTTCTCCCCTTCCCTCTTGAGCACCACACCAAAATGTTTTCCTTGAAAATCCACTAAAGTTTCAGCTCCTTGCTTTTCTCCAAAAAGAGGGTGATCTGGCCCAAAGTAAGCTTGAGTGCAATTGAAAACAAAATTCTTTTATGATAACAATTTTTCTCAGTCTTTGTAGCCCAGTCCAAATTTTGTTACTGTGGGGAAAAGTTGGTTGTAAGGATTTATAATATGTTTATTTAATTAGTAATTTCTGTAAAAGAAAAATTAATTCTGTTACTTGTGGTGATGTGTCATGCCAGGAATAATATTTTGCATCCATGGCTTAACACAATATGCCATTTTAAAGGACCTTTTCCTAAAATTTAATTTTAGATTTGGGACTATGGAGCATTTAACTTACCTTCAGGAGCATATTTTGAATAAAAATAACAAGAAACTGCTTTACTAGAATATCAACCATGCTTGACTGATATTAACCATATGAAAAAATGTATGGGACATATAAAATTCACATAAGAACTACAGTTAAGCCTACTCATATTTTTCTTTTAAAATGGATGTCCAAACTTTAAAAGTCTGTATGTTATTCTTCTTAAGATCCAAATATAATTTCAGAGACTGAGTTTCTACTGTTTGCAATAATGAACACCTCATGTATGGCAGGGGAAAAAAAATCAACTTTCCTTAATGCTACTGCTTGCCAAAGGGAGAGTGAAAGAAGTTTATAACAAGGTGTCCCCTATAGCAGAACTACACTTTTTTCGCCCCCATCTTTGGAGAATGGAGAGTTTCAGGGAAGCCTCCTCACCTCCACCTCCTGTTTTCTGGCCCTTTCTGTACCCTGGAGGTTTGCCCCAGAGCAAGCCCCAAGGGATGCAGTGGGTGTTTAGGCTGAGGAAGCTGAAGTAGCTGCTTTCTTCCTGAGTGCCAGGGGGCAAGGACTGACCAGAGTCAGTGACAAGGATCCTTCATTACTTCACTGAGTGTTGGATGCTGCCCAAGCAGTCAGCCCAGGGCATTCTGCATCCCAGAGCCTGTGGAAACTGGGGACAGCACACAGAACTGGTCTGATACTGGTCTGACAGCTCCTCACAGCACAGTGCACAGGCACCCCAGGATATATTCTGTCTTGTTAGCTGTCCTGTATTGTCTTCTGTAAATATATTGAGTAATGCAAAAAGCATTTACTAATGAGGCTTAAAATTTTCTTTCAAATGATAGTCTTTCATATTTACATGCTTGTGGTTTGCTGCCATTATATGCACCAATTTTTGGCCTATCCCCTTCATTCATGCTCTCTGGGAAACATGCTCCTTTGAGAGAATTGTGGATAATTTTGTTCTCCCTGTATTAGCAGGATGCTTCACTAGCTGCGTGCCAGTTGTCTTAGAAATGCTGGTTTAACTGAGTGAGCAGTCAGAGGGTTTTTGGGAGCTGGAGCCTCTAACACTGGCACATGCACCTTGTGTGTGTCATAGGGTGAACATGATGCCTAAAGACAGCCTGTTTCAGGCCTCGGTGAGCGGCACCATACCCCCAAAAGTCAGAGGTTACATTTCAAGGACCGGCTCCACTCCTTGGGTTGCCGACCCCTGGTGATAAGAAGTCTGCTTGGAGCAAGGTCACAGCAGCACAAACCACCTGCCCATCACCCGGTGCCAGGGGCTGGGAGCCAGGTGAGCCTGTGCCAAAAGCACAGGAGCCAGGAGGGGAGAGGCCCAGGCAGAGGCTGCTGCAGCCCTGCCCCTGGCCAGCCTCCACTGGCAGCAGGCCTGGGCAGGCAGGATGAGTTTTGCAGAGTTGCCTTTCCCCTTCACTGGACTCCCTGCAAGAGGCTGAGGACATCAGGGCTGCAGTTGCTTTCAGGGGTGAACTTTCTGTTTCCAGAGGTCTGGCTGCAGCAAGGTATCTAACATGTCCTAAGCACAGGCTTAAGTTCATAAGGATTAAAGCAAAAGTTAGATCATCTTGTTCTCCAAACAGCAGCAGCGGATGGAGCTAACAGCTGTCTGAAGCTGCTGTGGCATGGCACAACTGGCTGGGAGGTGTTAAAGATGGTGCAGGAGGGGTTGACTAGCAGCATGCCTAGAGGTGACCATCAATAAAACAAAGGGTACCACATCCTCCTCCTCATCAGTATTTTGAGGACCAAGCTGCAACCTAACACAGGAGCTGTTTCTACAAAGTTAACAACTGCTGCTTCTCCTTGTTTTGCTTCTGCTTTGTTCTTGGTCCTCAGGAAAGGACAAGGACTTTACACTCTATGTCAAATAATACAGATGAAGTGTAAATATTGAAAGAATCAGCTTTAACTGTAACAAATATAGCTAAGGATCAAATATTTAGCTTAGTTCTATACCTAATTTTTATTGATATATAGTTGCCAAATCTAAATTATTTGATCTGAAAAGTCAGTGGACATTCAGAATAACACAACTAGGCAAATATCATACAAAGTCATGTTCCAAATGAAATTGCCTGAGGAGTCTTTTTTCAGAAATCCTAGCTGTAAAATACTGCCTCCCAGTTCATGAGACAACTGCAAGAAACACTCATGACTTTAATTTAAACATAAGTTTCCTCAAGGAACTTTGGCCTTCATTTAAGATCTGGAAATCTGTGTAGCTCTAAGAAGCTATATGTAAAGTACATTTTACTCTTTGAAGCAGAAGGCTTTTAAGGGACTTAATTAATTCTGGTTTTAACATGGATGATGATATCCGTACATTAGTTTCATATACTCCAGGTGACACCGATTTTATTTAGGAACCTCTCAGCTTATGTGAGCCAAGACAGTCCCATAGATGTGCTGATATGACTCTGCTGAGATACCACATGCAGATTGCTTTTTTTTATGACTTTGAATATTTATTTGAAGTTTTCATTTCAAGAGATTTAGGTGGAGTCATTCTGCCTGATAAATATAGTTGTGGATTTTTTTTTTTTCATGATATAAAAGAGTTTGCTTCCCCCATCTGGTCATGTATCCGTTGTGTTGATTTCAGCAGCTCCGTGGCTCCAAAAAAAGCACATAGACTCATGTGGTTGAAGTAATCTGACTCCCAGCCATCTACTGACATAGCTTTAGTCACCCAAATACAAACCGACCTCAGACTCTTTCATATTCAATTCCCCAAACCAGATTTTGCTACCTGTCCTTTCCCAGAACCATTCCCAGTATTCCCATTACCTGTATGTCTCTCTCCCAAAATGCTCCCCCTGGTTCTGCTGTGCACAGTCTTTTCCACGACCCCATGGCTCTCTTGCCTGCCCCATGTGGAAGCATCTCCCACAGCTCTTCCTAAGTCCAGGGAAAGCCATGAAGCACATCTGAGCATCAGTCCTGCCTGCAACACCTTCTTCCATGTGTAGCCTTTGTACCTAAATAACCTCTAAACAAAGGTTTTTGAGAGAACTATAAAAGAGGAAAGAAACAAAATAAATATGCTTAGAGTTTATATCTCCAGGAGAAACATCTGTTTGTTCCTTTGAGTAACCAAAGGCAAACACACGTGTTCAGAACATGATACAGACTAATACCTACAGCTGACGAAATGAACTTTCTGTTCAGTGTCATTAATAATGGATTCAAAACAATTTTTTTGGTAGTGTTAATACAGTGCTTTTAGTTTTCTTAAATAAGTAACTTTTTTTAGGTACAAATTGTAGCATTTAGACTGCTGTATCTTCAAACTTTAGAAGCTTCAGTAGATGACTATTTACTCAAAAATACTTTTCTCACAGGGAGTTCACTTGTAAGACTTCACTTAATTGGAATACACTTCGAATTAGTAACAAAATTATTATTCAAAAAAAGAATCAGAAAAAATATACACACTGAAGTATGCAAGAGTATTAAATACAAGCAGCAGAATACAGCACTGATCAAAACGTTACTGGAGTGCCACTTGGTTTACTCCAGGTGCTGCAGGCTTGGGAACATGGGCAGGCTGCACCTTGTTTCCCATAGAGGTGAGAAGGTCCTAAACACTACCCTTGTGCTCAGGAGAAGAGAAAATGAAGGGCCAGCAGGGAGCTGCTGGGTGTCCAGTGCAGGGCTTGGTTTGGGCTCCCAGATGAGCCATGGAGGGTGACTGAAATCCCCAAGTCCTCCCAGAAAGCCTTACACTGCACATGAGGATGATTCCTTCTCACCTTACTGGATGCTTATGAGAAACCTGGCCCCAGGGCTCCAACTGAATCTGTGGGAGACTGGGGGAGTGTTCACAAAACTTAAAAGAAATATTCTGTTCCTGCAATCATCTTTTGCTTCTTGGACTGTGCGTGTGGCCACACATATGCAAGCATCTCACTTAGAAGAGATGTGTTTGTGCACTTTGTGACTGTAAACACTTTTTCACATTGAAACAGTTGTGCTCCTCATATACTGCCCTCCTGTATGCTTCAGGAATTTTTCACTCATCTAGACAGCAATGCAATTTTGAACTTTCCCAGGGTAGCAGTAACCCCCAGTCTTCACTTTTTGTAATGTATTCCATATGTTTCTTGATGATCACACACATGAAAAATCATAGAGTATGTGTCAGAATATAACTGTATGGATTCAGCATCCATCCCATTCGGCATGATTGCTCTCCTTGGTGGGGGGGAGGTAAGTTCAGTACATTAACCACTCAGGGAATGCAAACACCCATTTTTGGTGTCACAGAAAAACACAGTGAAGGTGAAATCATCCCATACTTTCCATTATCAAAGACAGCATGAATGGGAAAGGAACTTCCTCCACAGATTCAGTTTTCTGAGGTGTGGATGAAGCTCTAAACAAGATCTCCCACATCCACAGGCAATGCTCCAACATGCAGATTAAGTGAGATCTGACATTCCTAAAGCAGCAGTTAATGATTTGTTGATTAAATACCACATTAGAATTTATTTATACAATAGAAAACATATTTTACAATTTTTTTTCTCAAATTTAAATTTCTAAACTCCCCTTCTGGCAACAAATCTTGTTTAGATCCATTGAAGTTTTCTTTCTGTGATGATACAAATAGAGGCAAGGAATATTGATTTCAGTGGGATGTTGAGATGTAGCCATCTGTTTGCCAAGCATAATTACTTTCAGTTAATTTCAAATAAAGCCCGGAAAAGCTACCAAAAATTGTCACTTTTAGATACTACCGACAGCTTAGACTACTGGAGACATTTTAAAAGAATACAGTTTCAAGTTGTTCTCCACCTGATTTCTGAACACTTGGCCCTGTGACATTTGGCCAACCAAAAAAATGAGCATAATTTTGAATGGCCTCCTTGCACCATCTACAGGATTTGGTAGGACATTTTGGAGGTCATAATTTTAAAAACAGAAGTCCTTACATCAGAAGCAGTGCCAACAAGAGGCAGCAAACAGAGAAGAAAGGTCCATGTCCTAGTTGGGAAGTTGAGTGCTGCAAAAAGGAAATTTGTGTATATGAAACAGTAATAAGTCACAAGTGTCCTTTTCCTGTGGTCTGTAGCAAGAGGGATAAATAGGACTGGGCTCCATAATGTGGAAATTGGGCAGTTACCAAGACATCAATGACAGCAGAAATTACTCCTATATACCTTAGAAAATGAACTGCTTGGTGGCCAGACTGCTACTGCAACTTAAATCACTATGAGTAATCTGGTACTGTGATTTGAAAATGAAAATTTAATCAATCACAGAGACATTTAAGAAAAAAATTCTTTGCACTTTTGTTTTACAAATGCTTCATATTGCTTTTCATATTTTTAAGAAGTAATTTAAATTTATTTTGCCCCATGGAAGTATTGTCAACTTCTATTTTATGACATTCTCCTACAGTGAGGGAGGTGCATCTTTTCAGTGTCTAGCAAAGCAAAACAGCCTATGGAAAATGTAGGGTAATATAAAACTCTACAGCATATGCTGCTTCACCAGGGAAAGGAAGCTTGTCATTCTACTCAATAAGAGACATAGAAATACCATGGGATTTTTTCCCCCCTCCAATTGGGCCCCAAATGTTCTCATGCTATACTTGTAATGTCCATTACTAGCTGATTAGAAGTGACATCAATTAGTCACATGTCTGTGTTTCTGATGGAAATAAAAATGAGCTTCTGTACACAAAATCTCAAATTCATCTCTACATTGCCTAGGGATTTTTCCTTCTGCAATATCAGTTATCGGTTTAATATAATATTGTTGACTTAACAATGATATATTTCAAGCTAAAGGCAGAAATGCATTTTGCATTAATAAATTGTTTTGAGATGGGCTTAAAGAATATTTCATTATATAAGAGAGGCAGCTATAAAACCTATTTGGTGGTCTTTCAATCACTGCTACCTGTGGCCTATTTATGTGGATGACATTCATCAGTATGGCAGGAAATATTAAACAAGTGCTAGACAGTTATTAGCTCTCCTCAAGCAGAAGTCCTCATACCCTCTATTCATATACCATGGGAAAAATTCACTTGGTATTTTCTTTCTTGCAACTGCTCTGCTGTTCATAATTTGATGGAAAATTGATTAATCACACATTTAACTCAATGCAAGATCTTCTGCACTGTAATAAATTATGGCCATTAATCAATAAGTACAAAGTAATTCCAGGAGTCTGGAGACATGCTGATTTCTAATAGAAAAACTTGTGCTTAGGCCTTCTTGCCAGTGACCACTTCATCTGAGGTATTTTGCACCTGCCTCAATCCAATTAGATGACATAATTAATGAATCTCGGTGCAGTTGATAATTTGTTATACAAAAGAAAGAATGTTTTGGCACATCTATTAAGTCATGATGTACAAATCTTTGCAAAGGGGGGAATACTAGGAAGCCAAGAGGGGAACCTGCAGCCTCTGCTACGGCAGAAGAAATGTCTGTTTATTCCAGGGCACTGAGTACGCAAATTTTACTGAACTTTAAAATCTGCTCGTTTCCTTCTCCCATGTTTAAAGGGAGACTGTGCAGAAGCCTGCCACGCCATCTTGCTTCTTTCGTGACAAATTGAATGGTATTATTAGAACAAGCATTCAGGAAGTTTTGTTTCCCAGGCAATCTAATCAATGTGTCCCTGGCTGCGTATCGGTTACAGTTTTACATATCGCAATCCATTTGCACCTGTTATGTACAGCTAACATATAGACACTCAATAGATTTTGGTGAGAGAAAGAGTGTGAGGATAAAAAGAACCAGTCTGCTGTTAATTCTGTCACTAGGAGACGCCATGAGCAGATTTTATTTAGAGACTTTGAAAAACAATTAGCTGAGGATTATAGGACTAAAAGGCCTTTACTTGCTGTACCTGGAAAATACTTTGCCCATTTAATGCCTTCTAAGCTGTCATTGTGCTTGAACTTCAGTCCCAGTGATTAATGAAAAGCTGCAGGGCGCAGCTAGAAGCTAAAGTCTCAATTATGGAAAAGCAGTAACTAGTTTAATGTGCTGATGCTTTTATACTTAAACTGACAGCTGTGAAAAATGGCAATATTTCCAATCATGCTTTAATAATTTATCATTAATTTATTGGCATGTCCAACACACTTTAGTCCTACTGTTCTTTTTCTTCTTTTAGGCTCATGGCATTTCAGTACTGGAGAGCAAAATCTGTTGCAAATCTCTAAGGACGAGCCTCCTTATGGTGCCTGAGTGGTCACTGTTTGCAGTCCACAGTTGATCGGCAGAGACACAGCTCGAACGTTTTTGTGGGCTAGGATATGTGAACGTGTTTCATTAGCTGCTGCTAAATTGCTCCCACTCCATCCACTGCAGTGGAGTTAGAGCAACTGAAGAGCATAGATGGCTTTGTGGGACTGGGGGCAGTCAGCCTCATGCAGGCAGTTTTCGTTCGTCAGCCCAGCAAGCTCCCTGGATGGAGAACAGGAGCTGTCTAACTGCTCTAAATTAAAAATTAAATTTGGAAAGTGTCCCTTTTGAAGAGCACAGGCAGAGTCTCACCTGCTATGAAATCTGTAGAAACATTATTATATTTAATACTTAACAATTGAATCAGTGCAGCTAAGTCAATTTAAACCAGCTGAAGATCTACAGTCCATTTATTTTTGAAATATTTTGAATTTTTTCTTTGCTGTTTTGGTTCTTCCTGCTTATTCAGTTTCTCCTGACAAGGTGTATGAACAAAGGGAGAGGAACAAAGTCAAATAATAAAACCTTTTTTCAGTACAATTTCCATGCTGAATTTAGTTTGTCATGGTTCATGGCTGTTCCCAGGTCTGCTGTAGACTGGACAAACACTCATGAAAATTGACTAATATTTTTTTCAGAGTTCATTACTGGGTTTTTTTGACAGCAGAAGTTGACCCTATTTTATTTTTCATCTGATACTCCTGTCGTTTATAAAATCTTGGTCATCCAAGCAGGAGTGCTTCTGAATACTTTATTTTTTACACAAAACCTCAGTCTTATTTGTAGGTTTGCATGCATTTCTCTTTGTGTAATGGTTGACACAGTCTGGGTGAAACTCACTGCAATTTTGGGGGGCTCTTGAGCCCCCCCAAGCTTTGTAAAGCTCATGGAGCCCAAAATGGCAGCTGAGCTCTTCCTGACAGCCTGGTTGTGCTGATGGCTGTCAGTTCCTGGACTGAAAAGCAGGCTGACCAAACAGTGGGGAAAGTTATTCTCAACTGTTTGATGTAAACTACCACAAAATTGCAATCTGGCTGTCATTCATGAACTGGTTGAATAGGAGAGACATGACTATGAGAGAATATTAGCACCAATTGATGTAATGGTCTAACAACTATAACATATTATATTGCTGGACTGTTCACAAAAGGCTGCAGTGTGTCCAATTCAAATTGATGTGATGGAAAAGACCTGTCAAATGAGTTGTTCCATAGGTTGAGAATTTGCTGTTTCCTGCTTAAAAAAAAAAAAAAAAATTTTTTGCCTTTGTTTGTATTTGCTTTTGAGATTTTTTGTTTGATATTTTGATCATTTTGATCATTCTTTTCCATGCAGACAGAGTTTATACCAATTAGTTAACAGTTCAATTATTATCAAAGGGAATTTTGAATGAAAAGGAACCAAGTTCCCAGCCCTGCTCTAACTACATGTTTGAACACCGAGTGTAGCTCTTCATTAGGAACCCTGGAAATGGGCAAAGGAACGTGAGTCATTAGTAATTCTTATGTCTACTACTGTTTCTTAAAGGAATTGAGTACCTCTTTTGGGATTTATGCCTGGAAAAAGGCTGCTTATTCTAATCCATATCTGTCATGCTGTAGACCTAATACTGTCTTTTAGCAACATGTGAAAGAATGGAGAAATACAACAAAACATTTACAGGTGGCTGGGATGCCAAAGGTATGTCTGGATTTGTGAGGTTCATGTCTGGCTGTTGCTGGATGTAGAGTCAGTCACCAGCAATCCCTCTATTACTCTGCCACCCCCTATTTTTCAGGCTCCTACTTTGAGGCTTGATTACAGCAATTTGGAAGATGTGTGCAAACCAATTCCAGCTACTAATTGAAGGAACTCTACTAATTAGAAAAGGCTATGGAACAAATAACAATTGGCAAGTATGGGGTCTTTTTCTGTATGGAACACCCTTCATACAGTAACTTCTGTCTTGAATAAATTTATCATTAAGTTTTCTGGATGGGAGACAGACTTTGAAGATCATTATGCATGTTGATGCTATTCCACATCTAAAAAATGTATATTCCTTAAAGCCCCAACTGCTGAAGCTATGTGATTGTTTAAGAGTCTTAATTTCTATAAAGAAAATTAAAATTAAATTTCAGTGCTTCTTGATTGAGGAGTCTTAAAAGTTTGTGTCCAAAAGACCCAACTTGAAAAGGCAAATAAAAAAAAGATTTTCTTTAAAATTTAGATTTAAAAATAATCTTTCTCAAAAGTCTCAATGTCTATTAGGAATGACAGCAATTTTTGACTTTCCAAAGTTAACACAGATATAACTGTAACTACTACCATAAGTTTCTTTTTAGTATGACTAAATGCAAAGTTTGCAAGATCCAGCTCCTACAGCTACCTCTACTGCAATTTTTAGTTGAGATATGTTCCTTAAAGTTTGGTTCACATCTTTGCTGAGACAAATATTTAAAACGTGTAGAAATCAGTTTTGCAGGACTTTTTTTAAGGTACCTTGTCAGAAACAGCCAATGCTTTCTTAAAATGATTTTTAAATAAGGAGATGAGTCATTGGGTAGACCCTGATTATCTAGCCATTGGCTGGATGCCTCTTCTCTCTCTCTGAAAGCAAGGCTGGTAGCTGGCTGCTGGAGGACCACATCTCAGGACCTTATCTGGGAGATGTATGGCTGCAATGGAATTTTATGCCATGCTACTTCCAGATAAGGCTGTAGCATTTCTGCTAGAGCAATCTTCTGTTTGTGCTGACGTGGGCAGGTTTACAAGAATGTATGCATTCATTTTTGCAGGAACACATCTAACTTATACATGATATTCCATGTATTTGCATTAGTCTTCAAGTAAGAAAATAAAAAAGCATTAATTTCATGTTTGTCATCTTAAATGCACTCTCTTAATGAGCTTAAACCTCTTACACTTATACCTGTGCTTTATCTCTTCACAAGCGGCCCCATGCTTCCTAAAAATAGTTCCTTTCCACTATGAGAGAGTATCTCTTCCTCTGCTGCTGAATTGGATAAGAATATTGTCCATTCTGCAATAGAGGGATTTGTCTCACTTTCCCACCGCCTCAGTAAGGTATTTTTAGCAGCTATTAATGTTAGCTTAATCCAAATATTATTTACAGTAGAAGCACCAGATATTTTACTAATGTCATTTAATATATATAAGTCTAGAAAATGCTGAAAATTCAGTCCTATTGACACTTTGATAAGGTCAAGTACTTTTTATCAAAATTCTGTGGTTCTGGAATTCAGGATCAGGTGATGAGTGTCTCAGGTGCAGCGCAGGTATTTCATTGGTGTGATCCTTCACAAAGTACATGTGACAAAAATAAGAAAAAACTAACACACAGTCAAGGCTTCTCAGCACCTTCACTGACACAGACTGATTTAGGACCTGGTTTGACCATGATCTTTGCCTATAGTAGCCAATACTCAGTATTTTCCTGGGCATTGCTGCCTGAGTGCAATATTCCCATGAGGAAGCTTTCATGCTACTGAAAATGTTGTCTTGATGGACTTTATAGATTGCCCTAATCTATTTTATATCCTGACATAGTACCAGTTTTCCACTAATTTCTGAATTTGCCTAAGTACTTTAAAACACAACACATTCTGTGTCTTATGCCAAATGCTGCCAGATTCCCTGGTGGCTTACTTTCACTGAAGGTCAAAACCAGGCAGATCCTTTCTCAGACTGTTACATCAGAGTGGGGTTAGACAGACAGCTGTAACCTGTGCTAGGGGATCATGTTTTGCACTAAAAGGCCAGACAAAATATAAAAGAGCAGAGTTATTCCAATTGATTTCAACAGATCAAGCTCAACTGCATTACAAGAGATGCGAGGCAGATTCAACAAACAACAGAAAACAATGAGCTCTGTGTCACCTTGGTAGTGAGTAAAGGGTGCTGCAGGTAAAGGAGTCAACATGTTGAAAACCTCCAGCCCATAAATGTGTGTTACAGTTTAGCCTTGTGTCACACACAGCTTGGTTTGGAACATCACTCACACAGTGGCAAAGCCAAAATATCACTTACAAGGAAAATTAGGTCTTCCACTTTTCTCCAGCTGTGTCATTCCTTATTCATTCCACTGTTTGCCCAAACTGTCTCTAGAGCTCAGTAGAAGTTGGACTTTCCTGCCCAGCTAGAAAGCGACACATAATGTTTCTAACTCCAGGAGACATTGGCTGGTTTGGACTGTCATGGTAAGGATAACTGAGGACTCCTCTTCTGACTGCCAGCCAGTAATTCCCAGCTCCTTCTTTGTAGCTCAGGAGCTTGTCCCTCCTGTAGTGATTGCACCATCTGTACATTGTCTTGGTGTAACCATAACACAATCTTCCTCTTCCCAGTGGGGAATAATGGAGCCTGCTTTCTCCTGAGCCCTGGCACATGTATATTACACATACACTGTTTTGTGTTAGGAAGTGAAGAAGCAGCCAATTATTCTTCACCTTTTCTTGCCCTCTTGCCCTTCCCTTAAAAGTGAACCTAGCCTGGAATAGTACACTAAAAGTCACATTTCATACAACATTTTTTCAGAGAAGCTTTTCTTTTTCTTTTGTGCAAGCTGAAGTAATTCTTGTCCACGCTGTGACACTGAAGCCCATCCTGGATGAATAGAAATGATTGTGTCCCTGGCCCAACTTGGGGTGTTACATGCTGGCTCTACAAGGAAGGGTCTTGCAAGACTTACATTACCAGGAAGCATTTACTACACAGAAAAGAGAATTAGTTTTTGCTTTAAAATTAAAAGATGGGATCAAATCTGCAAATAAGTCAGAGGGCTCACTGGTAGACCCTGCAGTGGAGGGATGCACTATTAATTGAAATATCAGTGATGGGAAGTGAGAAACTGTCTTTAATGCAGACTACCTAAATACTCAGAAGTCTGGAGATAATGTGTGCTCTGATTGATGTATTGTGAGTGAAGGCACACTCACAGTACCAGGGTAGTGCGATGGGAAAGTTCAATTTCAGATGTCTAGGGCAGGAGCAGATCGTTTGATAGACCCTCTTTAGGTGTATAACAACTTGGAAAGTTATCTCTAAGTTTTGATAATCACTTTACCTTCTGAGACTGCCAATCTATTTCTTAACTGTTCTTTTTAGTGTGAAAAAGTCTCCCATTTCTATTCTCTGCCCTACATACTTGGGTCAGGAAGCGAACATCCTATTTTTATAGCTTTGAAGCAAAATGGATATATAAGCAGCTGATTTCTTCACAGAATCCTCTCAGACGTTCTTTTATTAATTTTTTTACAAGAGGAGTCCTCACTATTTCACCAGTCTTTACCTTAAAAGAAATAGGGCAACACAACTACAGAAGATTCACAATTTTATCTGCTGAAGGGCACAGTAGTCAATGGTATTCAGCCCTGCAAGGATCTGCTAATGTTATTTAAACTGTGGCCCAATTAGAAAAAAAGGTTCTTTAAAAGTTTTTTTTTGAATAGCGGACAATAGAATAAAAAGATATTTTAAAGAATCATTCTGAATTTTCCACTTTAGTGCAGCACTTTTCTTTTGAAAGCCACATTTTTGTTTGACAGATTAATAAGGTTCTGTTTGTTTTGAACACTCTTGCTTCAAGAACTCATGGAAAGCACATTTGAATCTGTCTTACTACAATTTCAGGCTTGGTTTTGGCTTGGGAAGAATTCTAGAAAACAAGATTACAGGGACTCATTTCTATCTGGGACAAAGGCAGCTGACTTTAGATGCACATTTTGTTCTTTCAGGACCTTATTAGCAGGGATTCTGTTTCTTTGGTAAAATGAGTTACTTATTCAGCTTCAAGGTACCTTTTTATAAATATCAAAACAGATGATTTCTTGCAAGCAATTATTCTGTGGAAAGAATAGTGAAGGGTCATTTGGGGAAGGAAATTAGGGGAGACACTTTAATGTACGCAAACACAACATATGACAGTAGCATTGCACTGCTATGTAAAACAAGTCATTCAGATTTATATATTGAAGTCTCTGTTAGTAGTTAATCTGCTGCTGGCCACCTGCAGAGGAGGAATGGAAAAGGTTCCTTTTGATCTCTTTTGTGAAATGACCTTTAAGGGTGAAAAAATAGAAAAGAAAATAAATGTGAATGAACCTTAAAAGGTTTGGTACAAATATTCTGTTGGGAACTGTTTGGTCCTTTAAAAAGATGTCCACATAGGATATAAAATGTATGAAAGAGAGTAACATCTGTGCTTTAGGTCAGGAAGGCTCATCACCCATTAATGTAACTCAGCTAACTTCTTACAGGTCACTGAGACCCGCTGTTAGTGGGGTGGGTTATTCTGTGAGTGTGCTGTGTCTCAGCTGAGAAGAGCAGCTTTGAATATGGAAATGAAAGAAGTAAGGACAGCAATTTAAACTCTGCCATGCAATGCATCTCTTCTTGACAAGGGTTCCTTTTAGGTGTGGTGTTTTGCTGACTCCTGTGTCATTTATGCACCCCTGTGCCTGAAATCCTGGTCTCTGTCTTGTGCCTGACTGTGGGTTTGGATTAAATTTCACTGGTAGGAATACAGATTTAGCCATGATTTATACTCATTTCAGTGGAAGAGGCCAAAGTAAAGCTCCTTCAATCTTGCCTACATCAGCAAACACTAAAGATTCACCCATGCATGGAAATAAAACTGAGCGCTTGCACCTCACATTATCTTTGTGTCTAAATGAGGCCAAATGTCTGAAAATCATGCTTATGACCTCTGAGTGGGCAGAGATAATTCTGCCTATTATACCTCTCCACTTTCCTATGATCCTGGATTTCTCAAACTGTCTGTAAAAGCCCAGGTTCTCCTCTGACCCTTGCACATACCCAGACACCAGGAAGACATATGTCTTAACAGATAATAGCTCAATTGTGTGAATTCTGTCAGTATCATATCAATGTGACATAAATACAGCAAATTAGCCATATGTTACTTACATCAGAACTGCTCCAGCTCTTTGTGTGGAATGGAAAAGGTGCAAGTCAAAGCTCTTTGAAGCAGCATGAGCCTTTTCCTTTTTTAAATAGTGCTTCTGTGAAAACTGCACCAAGTTTTAGATTTGGTACTAATTCAAGGCTATTTTTCCTCCATAATATGAAAGAACTTAGGTTCATAATTCACCTAAGCACTGCAAAATTGGTACTTTGGCAAAATTTTCCTTAAGGAATATTATTGCCAGTCTTGACCATATGCATGTGAAAATGACACATTTCTTGTTCAAATCACTGTGGGCTTCTCTCCCTGCCACTATCATAAAATAGTTTCTTTCATGACTAAAAGACAGATTAGTTAAGAGAGCTCTTTGCAAATACCTTTAGTTTTGGAGAATCAAATTCATCAAATTCCTTTCTACTATGTCTTTACGGATTTCAAAAATAGATCTGTCTCCTGAAAAATAAAATTTGGATTGTGACTGCTTTTCTCTTCTAGGCATTGACAAGGTGGTACAGCCATTGATAAGGCATAATACTTCTTTTGTCACTCAAGAAATATTGCAAAATGATATTCTGAGAAGTGATAGAAAAATCAACTGAAATATTATTTTTTACCACCTGCATTTCCCAGGTCTAGACACATGACATGATTTTATTCATATACAAACATATGAATAATGAAAAGATATCAAATAACTTTTGGAATTAAATATGTATTTGAGTTTGTAAATTTTACTGAAGTGTGACCTAACAAGGGTTGTGAAAAATGGTTGCAAGTTTTTCCGAACTTACATCCCTTCCTTAAAGAGTAATTAATGGAAACAAGCAACGTGCCCATATCTGGTTGTGTGCAATCAAAAACGACACATTACTGGAAATTAAATGTAGGCAATATTTTTTCAGAAAATATAAAATAATTAACACATGTGCTCTGCTTTTTCGCGAACACTTTCAATATTCATTTCTTAAGCTTGTGCTCATTCTTTCCCCACCCTCCTGTCATGGAAACATCTTTAAACAATGGTTTTCAACAAGTCACTTTTTTCAACTTTTTAGCTGTGAGGTATCAAATTGTGCAAGTCTGATTGCATGTGTGTTTTTCTATAACAAGTCAACACTGAATGCATGAACAAATTACTAGGGTGCATTTTAAAATCTAAAGAATAGAAATAAAACTTTGCACTAAAAAATTCTCCAGTAGTGTTCAGCAGACTTCTTGTTCCCTAAAATTGTAAAAACACTTCTGTTTTCAGAGTGAGCAGCCCTGTTATGATGATGTAATTCATGTGAATTTTGCCAGAGGAGAACTTTGAACAAATATGTTATGGATTAGTCCAGTGACTTTTTCAGTGTGTAAGATTATCCATGGAAGTTTTTTTCTGGGAAAGGGCAGGACTTCACAGAGACATTCTTCCCTTCCAAAATACTGGAGATGTTATATAAACATTACACTGACAAGAGGCTTTATTCTTGCTCTTGTCCTATTATACCACAACCCCTCAGTCAGCTCTGACTCGAAGCAGTGATTACACTGAACATGGTGGGATGTTGATGCTAATGAATTAAAAGCATATTTAGTGCATATAAGAGCTCTGCATTTCTGTGATATCTTGACTTCAAATTTTCAGGAACAGCAGGACACTATGAAGAAATAGAAATCTGTTTAGCCAAATGTAATTTTCTAACCTCAGAAATTACAGCAATCAAAATTTGCATATTTGTGTAAGACCAACCATACCTGTATCTTCCTAGTAATGGGAGCACAAAACTCCTGTGTATCCCTTGGTTTTCCACCAGCTTCTCCACAGAGCTCAGCAAGAGCCTTCATATCTGTTTGCAAATGCATGAACTTCTAGAGCACCAACCTGCTAGGAGAAAGACAGGGTTACAGATTCTGGTCCCACTTTGTTATCACTTACCCTGACTCATTTGATAATGGATATGCCCTACAGTGGGATGGCTCCTGCCTTGAGTTCCCTGGTGCTGAGGGGCATTGTGAGTGGTGCAGCCATAATGAGGGAAATGTTTCTTGGTCTTGTCTGAGAGAGCATCACCTTAGCCACATCTTTTACTAAGTATAATTACACATGGTTTAACTGTTAGGTGTCTCCTAATGACTGGAATTGTGCAGTATTAAAAACCTGTGCTTGGAGGTTATCCTACAGTGTCAGATGTGCAGCATAGCATGTGCTCTGCCTAACCCATCTATCTTGAAACAATTCTGATATTGGAGATGGTATTTGAAATTACACCAGTGTCTCAGGAGCCTCTTAGGTTAGAACACCAAAATAGATGGGATAAAGTTAAAAAGAAGAAAAAGAAGTATGGATAAACTGACTCTTACACTTTGCAGAGCACAGTGAGTTTTGAGTTTAATATGATTCTTAAGTACTATATGGATTGACTCAACAGTTGCACAGCTTCTGACCCCAGGGCTTCCTGAGCCCATAACAAGAGATGGCTACACTTGAAATGATAATAAAAATGCTAACAATAATCAGAACAATAATAAATTACTGGTACTCAGCACAGAGATTATTTATTGGAATTTTAAGACTTTTATTATTTTATAGCTGAAAAAAAGCAAAGGTTAATTCATAGCCCATTTGTATTTTTCCTTTCCAAGCCCATACTCAATCAATTGAACAACTTCACTGTGGCTCAAGGGAAATTTGGCCACTGCTTCATAGGAAACAGAATTGGTGACCTAGAACCTGTTCCTCTCTGGCAAGACTCTGACTGCATCCATTCAAAATCAGAGGTGTGGATACTGGTGTAAAACTGCAGCAACACCCTGGTGGAGCAGGTCTTTAATCCGCCACATCCATGCAAATTGTGCAGACCTCAGAGAACTGAATATTCAGAATTTTATATTTATGCTCGGGGAGGGGAAAACACGCCCATAGTTCATTCGCATAATAAATGTGATGGGAAAATAATTCTGTGGGGACAAACATTGTTTGGTTTGTCATGAGACATACTTGACAGTTACTGCTTTGTCCCTTTTGTGCCATTGCAATGCAGTGGTGTGATTGTGCCATAAATCTGAAAGACTGTTTTGCAAAGTTCGTATCTGTGCTTGCTACCCTTAATATTAATAGAAGAATATCTTTAAAGTGAGTAAATTGAGAAAGTGGCTGAAACTATAGTTTATAAAAGAAGATTAGTGGGTTTAATATGCACTGGAGAGTAAAAGAAAAATCTTATTACTGTATGGAGAAATTACCTCATAAAGAAGCTAATACAGCAGGCTAGGGAGCAATTTTTAACAAGGTTTTTATGATGCACAAGTGTAGGCAAGTTAATGAACTTATCTTTCTGGTTATTTTCAGATTGTAACAATGCATTTCTTTTCAGTTCCTGTGCTTTAAAAAGTAAAACACATTTAATCACTTACAATAAAACTAACTCATTAGTTTGATAAATCAAGTAAGATCCTGCACTGCTCCTGTTGTGGCAGTGCTGCTAAGAAACTAGATCAGGTGAAAACATTAAGTATGGAACAGAGCAAACGACCAGATTTATTCATTATTGGAATTAAAAGGTGTCACACTGACAGGCAGTGTTAATTTTTGGAAAGACCTGCTCTGGTCTCAGTAGCAGAACTTAGGAAATAAAAACTAAAATAAGGACCAAGGCCAAGAATTTGCTTAAACAATTCCACTCTTTGAAAAATAGCCATGTGGTCTTTGACATTCATAAAACAGACATCTGAAGTATGTCACATCCAACAGCAAAGAAACCACAGGGGGGAGTTGGTAAATACAGAATGTCCATCTGTCAGCACCCCAGCATGGCATGCGTAGGTATTGTTTAGGAGGAGCATGTCCACATTTTTCTGCCCAAATGCAGAAGACAGACTGCTGAGTAAAACAGTTCAATCTTTATATTGATTAAAGAGATGTGCTTTCCTACCATACAACAATCACTGTACTTGAAATTAATTCAGCAGCTCTCTGAAGAAAAGACTGAAGATTGTCAGGCACTCACTGCAGGTTTTAATACAGATGTCCTAGAACAGAAATAGTGTGGACACACCACAACAATTTGACACTACAGCAGAGCATTTCATCGAGAGTTTATCAGAACCTCATCTAGACCACAGCCATGTAAGCCACAGTCTTGTTGAATGTTAGTATTATTCACAGCCTCCTTCATGTCACGGCATGGGACAACCTTCCTAGAAGCACACTGAAGAGGAGAGAGGAGTGTGCTGGGAGGATGAGTTACTGCTGATTGACTCATCGACATAAACAGATGGGAAGGATGGATTTCTCCTCTACTGATGAGAACATTCTCCCATATGGATGTGGAAGAACTGTCTGCAAAGAGCAGCAGCAGGAAGATTTCTGCTATTACAATAGCATCTGAGTGATGAGGAAGTTGCTCAGTGCTCAAGGCATTTGAATGTACCCACACCCTTGTTAAAGGCCACAGTCAGCAATCTTTACTGTGCTGAAACAATTACTCCGAAAAAGCTTATGGTTGGTGGAAAACTGGAGCTGTAATTACCACAGTGTATTCACCTTGGGGTGAAGAAGTGTTAGTTTTCCCAAGTCACATTTTACGGTTTGTACACTGCCGATGAGCCAGTAAATACAGCTGAAATGAGTAATTTGCTATCTAGAGTTCAATGGTGGAATTTTTGTTTTTGTTCAAAGTAAATAACCTGAAACAGTTCTTCTGAGTTTAGGTGCATCTACATACTTTAACAAGCACTGATCTGAATCTGGCTAGAGATATACAGAGGGGTCTATTCATCCTCTTGTCTATAAAACCTTTGAAGGGCCCTTTGAAAGAATGCCTGACAGTTATTTTCCTACTTCCCTGCTTTATGGTAGACCCTGCTTCTCTTTTTTAGGGATGCAGGATAAGACAAGTTTTACTGAGTTCTCTTTGAATCATATCTCTCTACAAGTAATTTAGGCTTTGAGGGAAAAACGTTCTTTCTTCCTTTTTCCTCAAGAGAATTTTCTATGAGAAAATGAAGTGAACTGCTAAAACTTGGTCCCTAAAGGTATTTGCAGAGTGGGGAACACTATTTCCATCTATCTGATTCCAAGACTCACATTCCTCTGCCGCTATCCACCCTTAAACATTTTGAATCTACATATTTAATCTTCAGAGCTGGTGATGGATGTCTAATATAGATGACCCTGAGCTTAAATTAAAAGTCAGGTTGCTCCTGAGTTCTGCCAAATTCAAGGCACCTTCAGTCATTGCAGTTGGGCAGCACCTTGACTCTGGTGTTTGGAGCTGACCTTTCCAGGTGGTTGATACCATGGTTGGTGGATGCATCTAAAGTGTAGGCTTATATCAAAATGATGTGATTCAGTTTAATCACTTCCTGAGAAAAAAATTAAAGCAGAATTGACTGGAAAGTGAAATAAGCAGCTGAAGGAGAAGAATGGGAAGAGGATTGTTTTTTGGTTTACTGGGGTTTTAACTGTTACCTGGTCATAACAACCCATGTTCTCTTCCTCTCAGTGACCTTTTGAATTGGTCTTTCAATGAAAACATTGTATGAGGATGAGATCCTACCACAGCCTTTGTCTCTCTGTGATGCATTTGGGCCCGACAAAGACTGGCTTTCAAAAATTTCTGCTGAGTTAAAAAAGGAAATAAATTGAAAGTGATATTTTTCCCTCAAATTAAAAAAACCCCAAAACCAGGCAATGTGGATGCTGAGAGTCAGAGGCTGATGATTAACTAAAAATGAACTTAGAACTGCACAGCCTTGATCTCAACCAGCTCCTACATGACTCCTTGTTCTTTGGGTTTGTTTCCAAAACTAAAGTATTTGTATAATAAACTTTCTCATTTTTCAAGACCTGTCACCTGTATAGAAGCCTTATTTTTTATATTTATTATTATGTATGTTTAATTTAATCTCCATAAATGAAGATTATTTTTACTGAGAAATGGAAGTATCTGCAGTGCAAAAGTAGCAGATGTTGATCATTGTGATTAGAGAAACACTCTCAGTCAGGGGGTGAATGACATATTTGCAAAGCTGAAACTTTACTGTGAGATTTTGGCTGTTTTCTATACATGTTTGGAGACCAATAAGTGGCAACACTGAAGTGACAGGATAGAAAAAGTGTGTGAAGAGAATGGGCCAACTTTTGCTCTCAGTAACCTTATGCAAATGTAATTGCAGTGCAGACCAAGAAGTTCCTCTAGATTTATGTCACTCCTTCCTCTAAATCAGAACTACTTTTGGATAAGGTGCAATAGTTCTAGGACAGTATTTGCCCAGGAACAAATATTTTGAAGAAAAAACCTTGTTGTGCCATTTCCCCCCACACTAATTATTGAAGCAATGTATCCTTCTTTAGACTGTACAAATTAATGAGTGAATACACAACTGTGAGAAAACCCTTAACAGCCCAAAACCAAGACCAGCCATCTCTTCCAACAAAGAAAAGCTGCATAATAAGATCAAGTTAAAATGGTGTTTGAACTGTCAAAAGAAAATGCTCTTACTTTCAAGTTTAATGGACTGAACTTGGACAGAAATATTGAAAACCAACTTTTTTTTTGTTCAGCTCAATATTTCTGCTGCACAAAACAGTGGTGCACAAATAATCTCCCAAGAAAACAAACATATCATCCAGATAAACAAGCATTACAGCTTTGCCTTGCTTTTTCGAACATGCAGGAAAAAAAAGTTCAATTTGAGAGGTAAGCAAAGCCTCTTCCAGTCATTATTTTGACCTGAATATCAGCTGTCCATGCTCAGAAGCAGATAATGGTTTCTCAGTCACAAAGTTTCAATTAATATGGGAAAAATAGCAAACATTTTCCACCAAAGTTTGTTCATGTTCTGAGAAGAGCTTGCATCTGCTGGGCTTGCAGATTTCATTTTTGCGTATGTTTTGCAAGAATAGCTGGGCTTCACTGGCTGAAACCTTCTCAGGAAATGAAATTCAAAGAGGTCTGTTAAAAGCTGTCATCAAAAATGTCAGGTCTCAGTTTGCAACAGGGGTGTATTTACTGGCCTGTGCTCCCAGGGCACATGCTGGGGCTGGGGGAGGTTGTTTGTGCATGGATGGGTGGTACAAGGGTTTACCTGGCACAAGGAGGGGACAGTGCCAGGTGGTTTCACTGACCACTCAATTCTGAATAGTGCTTAGCCTGAAACACTGGTGACTGAGACATGGGAAAGAAAACCATAAAATGCTGTGGTTTGATACATCGTACACCCTCTCTAAACTTGCACTCACTCCCACCTTGGCGATCCAAGCTTTCTTGATGTTGGAGGGGGTCACTAACAAGACTCTTCTGGGGAACAGCTGGGGGGCACCACTTGTACTTACCAATTAACCATCTGTCACTCTGACTGATCACTTTGCAATAATGATATAGTAATGATCAATTTAGTGATATTTCTGGCTGGGGAACTTGCTTGGGCTTTACATTATAAGCCAAAGAGAAAACCAGCAGCATATCTTGGGAGAATGCTTTGGAAATTGTGTTTTGTATTGCACAGTGTCCTGCTGGAGTACATTGTGTAGCAGGAAGAGCTGAGCTCACAGTCAGATGGCAAGCTCTAGATCTAATGTTATCAGGAATATGACTGCCAGAGGACGAATTTGTTGTGTCAACACGGTACCCAGAATAAGACTGTCAGAAACCAAATGTGGAGCAAGGATAAGAAAACTTTTAACACTGAACACTATAAAAGAATGGACATAAACCAGAGAATAAAAGTATGCACTCAGAAGAGCTGAACAGAGCAAACTTGAACTCAACCATTGTTAAAATATAAGAGAACTTTGGTATAGAATAAATCTAACGTGAGAGTCAGAGAAAGAAAAGTGTGAATTGCAGAAAGTCAGAAATGAAATTATAACAGGCTGCTCTGAAATATCACTTCAGGGAAAGCAAAGGGAGACCTGCAAGGACAGGTGGCAGTGAAAAAATAAAACCCTTTCATGGAAACTGTGCGTCCATAGTAATGCAACATAAGGCAAGAACCATATTGTTCGGAGCAGGAGCGAGCATGGCACGGGCCAGCACACCCTCTCCCTCGGTGTCTGAAGCCCCCCAGGGTGGTGGAGCTTGAGCCAGCAGGCCCTGACAGATGCTGCAGGGGGATGGGGGAGCTGTTTTAGTGAAATCTGATTCTTTATCTTGTTCTCCAGCTTTTCCTGATAAAACCAGTTCGGATGCAAGGGACAGCTGAGTGCTCTTGCCCCTGCCAGTAGGACCATGGCCAGGGCTCATCTCACTGCGGGGCGACCATCTGCTGCCACTTAACAGCACAGGAAACCACCACTGAACAAAAGCATCCACTCGTAGAGCATCCCACCTCCTGCAACAAAATGGAGGCATAAAGGCAATGCTACTTTATCACATACAATTTACAGTGAAGAGAGGACAGCAAACATTGTAAGTAAATCTATCTGGGAGCTTTTCCCCTAGATGTCACTGACAGGTACAAGGACATTACTATGAGGCTTGTTATAGCCCAGGCAGACAAAGGGGAGCAAACAGCAACCACAGTGGTGGAAGGATGGAGGGAGGGAGGGAGTGTGGTCTCCCCCATCTGCAGAGAAACCCCTCTGCTGTGATCAGGTTTGATGCTGAAAGAGGCTAAGCCTGGTGCAGGAGCAGACAGGGCGATGCCTTTCAACAGCATCACTCCTCAACAGTGCAGAATTTCCTGGTGATCCACGGCATGATATTTTGGTGTTTCTGTCAGTCCATGTACATGTTCACAGACCATATTGGGCTGCTGCCTGAACAGGGGGTAGTGAACACATACTGTGAACATCACTCACCCAGAGATTTGCCTGATCATATACCTACCCTCCATGAATTTGCTTTCTGCAGATTTTCTTGATTTTTTTTTTTCACAAGGAAATTTAAAATATTTTGCCATGGGAAAAATGTCCTTTCTTTTCATAGAAGATTTGAAGTGAATAAAAAGGTCTGATATTGGTTTATTAAAACCTCCCTACTTTAACATGAGTTTTCTTTTTAAAGAAAACGGTGATAGTTTTGATCAGGTCAAAACTGATCTAGGATGCATGCTAGCAAAGAAATACATAGATATGAATTTTCCAGCAATACAAACATACCCATTTATTGCATTCTGACTACACAATCAGAGAGGAAAACAATGGCTTTATTATGGAAAATATTGAAGCACATAGAACTTCTAAAGAAGAGGGTAAAAGGATGCAGATGCACATCCCGAATGCAGAGAAAAACTTGGTCACTTTTCCTACCTATAGTGATTGCTAAAATCATGTTCCTCAAGAAAAACAGGTCCTTCTCACAGAATCTGAAACTTTTGGGAAGCAGACTGGCCTGTCAGGGGTACAGGCAGTGTCCTTGTGTAGGCCTTTCTATAAGTGAGTTCTGAGAGGAAAAACTTAACCAGATGATAAGGGCAAGGAGAGCTTTTCAGAAGCATCTTTTGTGTGTTCTGGACTGCATTTAGGTCAGCTTTGGATTTATTATTTTTTTCTGACATAATATTCTGTTTGACCTCTAAGATGACCCCAAGACATGATGTGTCCCCAAATGTAAGTGTTCCATTGAGCATATAGAACAGCTAATTTGGACAGGAACCTGAAAGGATTGGGCAGAAAAGAGGACACTTAAAATGACTGGCTTACTTTTGGCTTTCCTGCAGAAAGCAGGAATAGTAGGAAGTCAAGGTCTTCAATTACCAGGTATTTATTGTCTGTGAAGCCATTGAGTCGGCTCTGCTTTTTGATTGTGACTTAATTTTATCAAATAGTAAGGGCAGGAGCACCCCATTCAAAAGAAGAAAAAATTGTTCTGGGATAACAATGCTGACAGTAAAACTCTAGGAGAATTAAAGATGCCAACCTGGAGTTTATATTTAGATTTTAACATTATATTTAGCACTCAGTTTTCAGCTGCTGCTGAAGACTCTTCTCCCCACCCCATTCACCCCTTTGGAAAGGGATATAAGTTTGAAGTACAAGCTGTGCATTTGCCATTCAGACCAGGGTGGGAACTCCACCTGCTCACAGCCTTGCTCTGTTAAAAGCTACTAATCCTCATAAAACCAACCTTTCTGCTTCCTTCCCACCCCCCATCTCTAATTTCCTGCATTCCTCACACTCTATTCTCTCTTTGTGTAGAAACTCATCTTGTTCTCTTTTGAACATACTGATTCATAAACATATGTTCTAAGTTACCTCTCTTGTCTTTGGTAACGTGTTCCACATGTTTACATGCCGTTTTATGAAATAGTTTTCTTTAACCTTTTTATTTGCCTCAATTTCCTAATGTTCAAAATATATTCTTTTCTTTCATGTTTTTTCTTCATAAGTATATTGTACATCTAAACAATGATGATTTTAATCAAAACCAAAACCGTGGAAGGCTTAATTCTTCTTTGACACATGAGGCTAAATTCTGTCCTAAGTTACTTTTGCACAACACCAGAGTAGAAAAAGCTCTCAATTTTCACAGGATTTTAATGTTGGCAAATCACTTTTATGGCTAAATCTTGACTTATAAAGTATCCAGGGACAGCTGAGAGATATATCAAAATAAATTTAGAAATTTATTGCTAAAATGGCAATTTAAAAAATTATGTTCTGGTGTAGTCCAGTGGGTATTGTGTCTTTGTGTGCAAAGGTGCACATGGATGTGAACATATGTTGTTAAATCTAAGGATAACCATGCAAGTTGAATATCCCAAACACAGAGTACCCTGCAGCTGAATTCTTGTCTTTTTTCATTAGTAAGTTATTCAACTTTAATAATAAATGCACTTGGAATTGCAATAGGCAGAAAAATGTACAATGTAGAATTTCATAAAAGCTTCATTAAAAAATAAATAAAAAGCAGCAGCAAATAACCCAAATTAAATAGATTCAGTTTTTAAAATTCCTGTACAGATATGCTGCAGAGAGAGGGACATGCAAAGGGAAAGCAGAAAAAGGCCACTCTGCACCCCAAGAACTAGCAGGAGATGGTAGAGTTCTTTGAATGTCATTGAAGGTGGCTTTTGGTGTTTTTATTTTCTGGTAAAACAGAAGTTAAATTGATCTTGCAAAGAGAGACCATCTATAACTCCAAGGGCTGAACACCTTTGACTTAGAAGATTCAAGGACCACCAGGTTAAATAAGATTTTTAAGGTTCAGTTAGCCTGTTCTGCTTAGCCTTGCTGAGGATGGTAGTGCAGTGCCCTTATAGCCTACTGTCTGCACACTCCAGTAACAGGAACAGTAATACTCTAAACTTGTCCTGTTGTCAAAAGCAGATAAATTGCACAGCAGTAATTGTGTATTAAATGTCAATTGAAGTAACTTACATTAATTTCTGTTAAGGGACACATAGGTTGCAACCTATGCTTCCATTTATCTAAATCCTATGTGAAACCAGTCTGAAATCCAATTAAATGAATTTTTGATTAGAGAATGAAGTTATTAGATCCATAAAAATCTGCCAATGTGCAGTGATTGCCTTACCAGTGAAATAAAATGCACTGAAAGGATAAACTTTTGGTAAACCAATTCATGACATCTACTGAACATGTTGTGGAACCCTCACGAATGAATATGTGACAAAGGAATAAACATGAAAGAAATACACTGATTGTACACTAAGGCTGTGCATTTCAGAGAGATTCACCGTATTATCTTCCTTATTCATGTGGATAACAGGCTTACTTATGTCTTCAAAAATAATTCTTTCTATCACACTGCAACAATTCTAAGCATAGTGATAAATAGGAAGTATGAAAATGCTAATGTATAAGGGCTAGTGGAATTTTAAAGGATCGAGACTGAGCCAAATTTTTAGATGAGATTTCTTGACATGGAAAAACCTCACTGAAGAAAAAAAATTAACACAATAATATGTGTATTGTATATTTATAGTTCAATAATTTGACTCCGAGATTTACAGAAATCCATTTTTACGGTTATTTTCCTGTTGTACAGCTTACATGGTTTTGGCATAATTTGCAACTTATGAGCAACAGTATCTTACAGATTTATATTTTGCAGGGTTTTTTTAAACAGTAATGTAACTTACATTTAAAAATGAAAGCAGAAACTTCAGCTGGTACAACCTGTGCTTTGCCAGTTAAGTGCAATGTATGAAGAAAATAGCATTCTAATTTTTTTTTTTTTAAGGGACAATATATTTCTTAAAATTAAATTAAAAGGATTAACTGACTAATGATTTCTGGGTTGCACAATAGGAGACGATGCAAAAATTGTCTGCAGAAATATCTGTATAGCCACTTCCCCCTTCTGGCACACTTCAGATCATACTTCTAATGCCTCACTCTTCCATGACGAACATGAAATCCATGGTACTCCACAAGACTTAAGGCCTGGATCTGCTGGTCATGGCTGTAAGAAATGGTGAGGAAAGCTTGCCTGCTCTCTACATCTCTGCAAAGTTCACGCAGAGAAAAGCAAACCCTTTCTTGCACCTTTGGCATCCCCACAACCTAATGAATATCTGGGGTATAAATGACCTTATATGCCCAGCCTGGACATAAAGATGAATTTATAGGGATGCCCAGCAGCTGTGTCCACTGCCTGGCCACCAAGGGCCAAGGCTGGAGGCTGCAGGAGTCTCTTGGAAATGAGAGGAACCATCAACATTTGGAGGTGCCTGAGGCTATGAGGCCTTTTCACCTGGATGGCAGAGGCAAGACTGAGGGAATGTGAGAATCACTGCAATGCTTGCCCTGCCCATACCACCCGGAGCCTGGAGAATCAGCCATAAGAAACAGGACACACAGATGTTGCCAGGGGTTCCAGTGCTTTGGAACACACACTGGTGTCCTGTCAGGCACAGGAAGAATCTCCCTGTAGAGAGAAATGAGGTCACCTCTCAGCCTCTCCCAAACTTGACCAACCCATTGGCCTTAGCTGCTCCTGATAGGACCTGCCTTCAAGCCCCTTCACCAGTTTTGGTGCCTTTTTCTGGGCCTTGATATCCTTTGGAAATCGTGGGGCCCAGTTTACAGGATTGTGTTCCTGTACTCTGTCTCCTTCCAGTATAGGAATTAGTAGCAATTTGTACAGCGACAGCACATTAATTCTGGGTGTGCTAGTCAGCATGCATTCATCTTGGGGGCCGTTTGCAAAGGGGGCTTAAAATACGTTGGCTACCAGTTTGTTTGCAAGCATGAGTCAGAGCATGGACTTCAGCTTATAAACTCTTTTGAAATCCTTGCTCCTTAAAATCTCTCCCATTTTAGGCCTGGGAAGATTCTGAATTTCTAAAAAATCATCAAAACCTGAAATTACCCTTATTCATATTCTTACTGTGTACATTTTATAGCCTAGTCACACACACATAATAAACAATTTTTATTCTTGCCTGTGTTGATGAAAAAAAATATACCAAACAATCTTTGTTTTAGTATTTCTGATTACTCCTTTAAATCACAAAGCCATCATTCAATTCCTTCTGGCTAGCACTGGCTGCTGAAAAGAGGCACGAAAATGGAAAATGTTGGTAACCCAGAGCTGCTCTGTGAAGGATTGGCAAGGCTGTATGGAAAGGCTTGCAAAGCATCTGCTCTCACACTATGCTTGGCTTCAGTTAATATTCCCACTATTAATCCTTTAGCTTCATGAGAATATAAAATAAATAACACTCTAAATAGAAAACAAACAAACAAACAAACAAGCTAAGGTTCCTGGGTTTCTTCCTCCTGTCTGATCAGATCAGAAAATCTAGCTTGATTTTTTTATTCTAACAGCCTGTTCTGCACCCTCTCAGACCTAGTAAATCTGTCATCAGTAGGCTTAGGTAAGAACCTGCTCCATCTCTTCAGCGGAAGTGAGAAGCTTTTAAAATGTGAAAGCTGTAGGACCTGCTCCTGAGGAGAGTAGAAATTCTTCATGATGCTGTCCAGGAAAAAAGGGAAAGGATTCAGGCTAAAGAACAGGAAAATGGTGACTCTTTTGAAGTGACGTTGTTTTTAATTTTGAACTTGTTATAGTTAGAGAAAGGCAAATCCTGGCTAATGCCAGTGCTGTGTTACTGGGATAGCTCTATTACTCAAACTTGCCACCATATGACTGCTATGACTGGATGAAATCTGCCCAGTTTGAGCTCATGGCCTGCTAAAGCTGCTGTTTCAGTGCAGAGGCAGAGGTCACGCAAGCTACAACAATGCTAGACTGAGCTCACCCAAAAAACTCATGACTTTGAGGGTCCCAAAGGAATCCAGGAGTCACTGCCTAGGCAGAATAATTCAAAGTAAATGGCATGTCAGAAGGGTTGCTATTTTAGCAGGAATCACCAGATGCTTACATTGCTGTGTGTGAAGTGAGGCTTCCCAAGGAACAAAATGAGCTAGAAGGGTTTATTTATATTTATTTATATTTGATAATCCAGGAATGGCATTGACTAGTATTTAAATTGATTTGAACTGTTGCTAGTCCCACAGATTGACTTTCTCATACTGATGTTCACCAGGACCTGAGCGAAATATGAAATAAAAATTTAGTTTCACATAGATGAAGGAATGTTTGGCTTTTAAATTGAGATTCCCTTTCTTAACACAGAAACTGGATGCACTTTGAAAATAAGCATAACACATGAGAGACTCAGAATTGCTAAATTATTCTCCTGTTTTTCCCATCCTCTTCCATCCTGTGACTCAGCTCTTGAGCACTGACTTTCATCCAAAGAGCTGAAACCTATGCTAAGCCCTACTTAGTCTGGCTGAGCTGTCTGTCAGGCAAGATGAGAGGGAACTGCCTCCATGTCAGACTGGCACAGAAGTACTTGTGCTCATTGCCATTGCTGCCTCTCTGCACTCAGGTGCAGCTGCAAAGCCCTGGGCCGGTCAAAACCCATGGATTTCCTTGCTGGGGTGGACACGAGGATGGGCTCCCTCTGCTCAGCATCTGCTTAAATTTATGACTGTGGACTACTGTGTAGCCTGGGGAGACTGTCACTGGTCCTGCTAAATTCAGTGAATGGAAGACTCTCCTGCAACACTTGCCTGTTAGCTGTCAGATTTGGCTGGAGGTAGACAATGTGATCCAGTGGAGCACCATGGCAGGGTCATCAGGACAGGAGCTGTACAGATAGCACAAATTAATGGTGATAGTTGTTTTCTCACTGCTGACCCTGACACACACAAATATTTGGCAACAGCTATGAATTACTTCTCAAAATGCACTAAAGATAAACCTCTACAGGATAAACTACCCGAAAGTGTTGAGGTCTTTGATTGAATTCATCAGACATTCATGTGTATCCGCACAAATCAATCGCCAAGGCAGGGAATTTGTCAATCAGGTAAGTGAGGAAATACATTAACAGGTGACAGACAACAATTTTCCAGGACACATAACCCTAGAGCCAGCAAGCTTGTGAAATGGCAGAATTGAACTGTGAAAGACAAATCACTGAAGGTGGAGAGAGTGTCTTCATTATGTCTTGCTCTCACCTGCAACTGCAGAACAAAGTCCAGAAAATTTTTTTCCTCTCATCCTCTGCTGCATTAGAAATGTGAACAACCTGTTAATATACATTACAAATTCTGTTACTGTCTCACTTTAATAGCGAGATAACAATTGCGTACCATTTACATATTTTGCATTTTATTGCTCTTGCATAATTCATCATAAGTAACATAACATTCTTGTCAGGAGAAGTTCTGCAAAATTTAAGAAAATGGAAGGAGAGCTGTATTGCAATCAGAAATAGCAATTAGTATTGAAGTGTTTAGGTAAAATAAAAGGAAATTAAGTAAGAAGTAAGAAGCATGAATGGAAAAGAAAAAAAATGAGCTGATTACAGTTAGGCACAAAATGAAAGTGTGAACTAGAAAGTGACATCCTGCAAAAAATGGGAATGCTTGGCTCAGACATTGTAGGAAAGATGGGTTTAGTGAAGATTAAAATGGATATACTGCAAAAGAATAATTATTATGGAAGAACACAGGTTTCAGGGAACAATAGCAGCACTGAATCAGTTGGTAAAGTCTGTAGAAAACTGCAGCTATGACTGAGCAGACTGTAAGTTTTTGAAAGAACTGTAATTTTTGAGAGCTCTAAAATTGTTCCATCTCACATTAGTGTAGCTGCAAACAATAGTCAGCAGTAGAATAAAAGAGTAGGATTTTATCAAATTTTCTACATTACAATCACCTTCGTTTGTGTTGTTAATTTTGGAATGAAAACACTCTGACAATGACATTTAAATGTTCTTCTTTGGATCAAAATTTGATCTCATTTCACATCTGGGCAAGCTAAACTAAAAGCACACATACATATAAAATCTTTTATTATCTAGTAACTAGAACTGTTAGGGAACAGAATGTAGTTAGCTGATTTCAATTCCCTTCTGCTTTAAACATGAGCCAGGTTTGAGGAGACTGCAGTCCTGGTAAGGGAGCCCTGAACATCCCATAGCAAAACACAAATTTAGACTGAATGTGATCTAACTGTGTTGAGTCCAAAAGGGTTTATGATGGTAGCTGGAACAAGTTAAGTCTCAGTAATTTTGGCTCTGAAGAGGAAGACATTGATAAGTTTGTCATTCCCTTTGATTTCAACTCCTATACGACAGTAAACGTCACACTGAACCACGGGAGGGACCTGGTCGTGAGCAAATCACAAACAAACTGTCTGGACTGGCAGAAAATCAAGCACCACACATGTTTTATCAGTGGGGGAACTCTTCTCCAGGGATTCGTGACTTGTGGGTCACATGCAGTTGAATTTGTGGTCACATGTGTCCCCCTGGCAAGTGAGTGAATGACATAGCACGTAGCAGTACTAAGGGTTGGTTGTAGCTTTCTTCTAGCGTCATTTAATGGCTGAAAGTGAAGAACTGCATACTGGCACATATGCATGAATCACAGTCTGGAAACTCAATTTTGATTGAGAGGGGAAAATGCAGAGGTATTGGATACCTCTGATGATAACTGATGGCAAATCTGACATCGACGAGCCGTTCACAATACATTGATACATAACCCCATGTTTAGAGACACCCTTCCTCCCCCTCCCACCCCTAAAACAATCTGAATAATGAATCAAATGGTCTCAGGAGTAATTGGATCTTTTTCTGTGTAATTAGCAATTTTTCTCCTTGCATTATAATTTAAAGTACTGTGGTTGAATTGAGCAACTCATGTAATGAGTCATTAGACTGAGGCTTTTAAGGAAGTTATTTCTGAAGGTCTGTGGAGGCTAAAATATGTCTAAATTAAAAGAATGACAGGCTGCAATCATGGCTGTAAAATAAAGGTGCTCAGTAAGCAGTCCTATTACAATCAGAAAGAAAAAGAAGCAGATCTCTGTCTTGTGCATGGAAGCAAAGGAAATGATGAATACCTTAGGTAACTCATTCTGTGCAAAATCAATCTTTCACTGTCAATTTTAAATGAACTAATTTGTTCACAAATCTGCTCAGTCAGTTTGGAAGCATACTCAGTTCATCCATATTAGCAAATCCTTTAATCTTGACTAGTCCACTGAGTAAGAAATCTAGAAATGTGTTAATATGACTGGACATATGTAGTAGGATAAGAATTGATTCTTTTAATTAGTGTCTATTCAAGTTATAGTTCCTTCTTTTACTGAACTATTGACCCACTGATATATAAAGAGATTACTGTTATGACTAAAATACTTTCCAAAGTTATATTTAACTCTTTCTTTATTGGTGAATGTGAGATAGAAAAATAATCTTAGAGTTATCCAAAAATAAACAATGTAATCTAATTTAAGGTTTCTTTCCAACATGCTCCCATCAATTCTGGAGATTCAAACTGATATTTGAAATTTAAAAAGCATAAGCCCCAAGTTATTGCTAAAGGAATTTTATAATCCTTTCTTCCAATTTAGATAAAACTAAAACATGCTATTCGTAATTCTAGTTTGATATCAAGACAGTCAGAATTTCACCCACCACAATTCAAATGCTGAGCTTGGTGGCAAATCCCCACTGAAATTCATTGACGACAGAAGTATATTCTCAACAAAAGAAGTTAGATCAAAAAAAGACAGAAAGAGATGGCTCCTGTTTCCCTCATTCCTACTCTGTCCACACAGAATAAGTTAAGCTCTGGAAAAGAGCTATGTATAAACTCACTGTACTTTGCAAACAAACAAGATTATGCTTTGTCTTGTTCACCCATGGATGTACACTGATGATGGAAAACAGCATTGTAATGATCCCACAATTGTCTTTGGTACAAAAAAAAAAAAAAAAGAAATCTGCAATTTACTTGTTGCTCTTCACCTTACATTATGACAAAGCCTTTGCAGCAGAGTGCTCCTAGGCAGGGACCTATATTGGGACATATTGTCCCAATGCTGAACATCTACAGCTTGCTTGGGGAGCAAATGCTTTATTAGCATTAACAGTATGGCTGGGAACATACATTTACAGGATCTTTATTTATCTTATGAATATTTTGAGCTACAGCAATAGAAAAATGCCCTAACACCCTGCCTGGGTGGACAATCACTTTTAGCCGCTTTGAGATCTTCACACAGGGCTAGACTTTTAAGATTTCCAGAGAGTTACTTAAGTGGAACTTGAATATGGAAGCAAAAGTGAACTGATTTCTGGCTAAACATGGAAAAATGTCATTTACTGAAGCCTTCTTACTGCAAAACAGCAAGGCAGAGCCCTCTGTTTTGTTCTGAGCCTGGATGATCTGCTGCCTTTGTCAAACCTATTTGTCCACTAAGGTATGGTCTTGACTTGGGGTTTCGCACATATCTGTCCTGTGAAACAGCACTTTTTGCTAGCTACAGTCTTTAATTAAGTTAAATAAACAAAAAGAGATTAAAAATTTCACTTAAGCCTTCATTGTTTCTCTCTTTCATCAAATTTTCACTTGAAGGGCATTCCCAGGCAATGCATGACATGATAAGAAGAAGACAGCTGTTGTATTTTGAATTCAGAATGTGTGGAGCTTCTGAGCATGCATCTGCTTCATTCAGGGCTGTGTCTCTCCTCATTTTTCAATGTGATGGTTGTTTTGCTCACCTACTTTTTCAGTAGGCTGAGCTGCTGGGGCCTGGCTGGTGGGAACCAGCAGATTCCTGTCACTGAAGGCAGCAAATTAACAGTGGCTTTTCCCAGTCTGCTTTCCTGCTACATGAAGGCTGGCCTTTGCCATCTGAGCTGTTGATTTGTATGAGCTCAGACTTTCTTAACTGGGTCTATAACCAGTCAGAGAGGGATTAGGACAACACAACACTGTAACCAGCCATCTCACATGTTCTTGTTCTCTCATGTTAGTGTAACAGTGGGTGTTATGGTCTCCCCAGTTATTATTTAAAATTTTGGCCAAAAATGTCTCTGTAAACATTCAGCATTCATTTACATCTCTATTTTTTTACATTTTTCCTCTTAATTTGTCTCAGCAGCACCCATTTTCTAGACTTTGGCTCACTAATTTGTTTCTGTCTGTAAAAGTTATCCTTGCAGTTCTGCCCTGTATCCACCCACTTCATATTCTTAAGGTCTTTGCAAAAAAGGATTAGAAAAACATACATATCAACAGATGATCCTTGATCTGGTAGACTACCACAAACACATGAAAGGTGAAAATGTTTTCTATGCTCAGTGCTCCTTACTCAGCCATCCAATTTCAGTTGTGTTCCTCATGGGGGCCCGTGATGTGTGCGAAATGTAGCAAGGGCAGGGCAGGGTGTGCCCAGCACCCTCCTGATGGTGAGTGGTTCCTCCTGAGAGTCCCACTGGGCTGAATGGGAGCTGGTGTTGAGCACTGGATTTCTGTTCCCTGATGAAAGAGTTGTGGAAAATTCTTCGTTTACTTTAATGATTATTGCGACTTCACAGAGAAGCAGCTGATTCTGCAAATAGTTCTATGAAATGATTAGCCTTTGCAAATGCCAGGATACTTAAAGATAACTATGTTGATGTCATATATCTCTATCTCCCTGTATGTAAATCTCTGCATATGTTTATGTGTGTGCTATTTTTGCATGATCTTGGTGGAGGACAGGACAGTAGTTTGATTTGGCTCATTTAAAATACTGATAATGATGGCCTTAAACATGAAAATTAAAAAAAAATACTAATGACATTTTTAATGTCTAAATTAGTGCAGAACCTGAAAACACCCCTCTTGCTTCCAAGGCACATGTAGGATTGAACAGAAGATGAATGGCACATCTCTATCAGCCAGTGCATTTTGATAATTGATCAAATTTCCATATTAATTAGAAAACATGCAGCCAAAGTGGGTGGGATCACAAGATTCTATCAGCTCAGTTTTTCTTAATCATCTTGTGTGAATGACAAAATAAAGCACCTGGCCTTTTGCTAACTCTGAATTCCAGAGATTTCCTTGACCACTGCTTACTTCAATTTATCTGGGAATGTCTTTTCTGCAGTACACGCTCTTATTGTCTGAAAATGCCTTTTAATTTCCTGAATACATATATGTATACAATGAATATTAATCAAGAGCTGAGTAGTATCTCTTCTGCCATCACACAAAAATATTTTATCGGAGACAGATTGTATCTGTAATTGCATATTTAAAATCTACCATGAGTTTGACTGAGTATGGACTGAAGTCCCTCACTAAAGTTTTGGATTTTCTCATCTATAAATAAATTTTGCTATCCAGGAAAATAGAATTAAAAAAACCCTCAAAACACTCATAAATTTTCCTTCTGTAAAACTTTTATTTACCTACTTTCAGATATTCTAGCCAGCAGAGCCATCGGTATTGCTGATGTTCTATTTGTCTAAAATTTCACCACCAATCTCAGCTTCTGGCATGGAAGGAAAGAAATCCTTTCCAGGGGGCACAGGAAGGATATAGTGCTACAAACCTGAAGGCAAGACCCAAACCTTGCAACCTTTGCATGAGGTAGAGAAAATGAAGGAACTGAATAAACTTTGCACCTGCTAAAACTGATGCTGCAAACTGCCCCCAGGAGAACTGCCAAGGAATCCAGTCTGATTTTGCCTGGGAAATGCAAGACCTCCACTGTGACTCTTCAAGCTCTGCTCCCATCCTTGCACTTCTGCCCAGGAAATGCCATTTAATGCACATGCCCAGTTACTGCAACAACTTTGAAGAAAAGAGAGTAAGGGGTTTGTGTTTTAGTTTCTTCATAATAAACCACAAATTTTAGTCTGCTTACCTCAAAAATACTTTCTGTTTTGTATCCTCTGGTGGCTGTGGCTCTGCCTTACATGCAGGATGACAGATTGAGTGCTAATTCTACCACCTGTAGACCTTGTTTATTTCAAAATGTCACTTGTTTTTTATGTCTGAAGTGCCAAGAGATATGTTCTCCCAGGACACCAAAAATCAGTCATTATTATAACACAGCTATTAAGCCACCCATGTCTTAAACACATCAGTCAAAGACGTCTGTCCTGCAACTATACAGCAGAAAGGGCAGCATGTTATTAGAGAGATAGAGAGATACCAGGGGAACCAAAATCATTATCTGAATATGTCGCTGAGGCTGTCTGAATGCGGTAGGACCCACGGCAGAGCCCACATATCGTAAAGGAAGTTTCAGTCCTCTTTGATCACGTAATTGCTCCACAGTGATTCCTTCTAGAAACTTCTAGGGCTCTGAATCTGGGCTCTGAAACCTCCCACACTTGTGGTTGAGTCATTGCAAAAATTCTGTTGTTCCAGAAGGTTGAGGAAGACAAAGCATTTCCATAAGCCCAGTTCCTTATCTCCAGGCTTTTTGCAAGTTCTGGAAAACGCACCTAGCGCATCCTAACATTTAGTTCGGAGTCCAAGGGTGAACAGCATAGAAGCAAGAAAGGCAAGAAGAGAAAACTTTCTGAGGGCATCTGCTAGGCCCATGTTGGCTGTCTTGGCAAGACATGTCAGGATGCATTGGTAGTGCGCAGTGAGGCTGAAGATTCCCTACTGGCTGGAACCGAGTCATTTGCCAGGCTTTCCTTGTCAGGGAGAGTTAAACCAGTCACTGATCCTAATTCTAACACTGTTGTTGCAGCATTCCAATTTTTAATCGCTACATGACTTGTCAGGTTTAATATGAACCACAAGAATAAAATTTAAAAACCTCCTAATAATGAGGGTGTCAAAGATGACTAGCACTTGGTGTTTCTTCCATTACCTTTCCATTTTTTAAAAGTGGAACTAAGGTGTAAGTGCCCTCATGTCCTAATGGCCTCTATCTTTTCATTTCCCCCCAACAGATCTTTTCCTGAAATCCACCAAGATAGTCAGTGCAAGTAGCACATTCCTGCACCCCTTGTACAGTATTGGAGGAGCTTACTTCAGGCTTAAGAGCATAATTTGAAAAGGAGTTCCCCTTCTTCCACAGTCATGGGACAGTATGGTGGACAATTCAGTAAAAAAATAAATGTGTCATATGCCTTCATCCTAGGATGGCAGCCACTTTTTTAGCTGCATTTTCCCCAAGTTTTGAAACCTAACAGAAGTGAATTTCCTGCCTTCAATGAGCAAGAATGAGCTGTCTTTGGTAAGTCACAGTTTTGCATATCACCAAATTGTCTTTAAATATTTGAAATTTGACAATTGATGCAAGCAAAGTGAAAGACACCCAGAAGTGAAGGGCATTTTTCAGACTAGCAAACTGACACACACATCCCAGTATTCCTTTCCCCACGACAGAAGATGGCTGGGAAAGATGTGCTTCATGCTGTAAGTTCCTGGATGGTGACAAACAAATCAGCTTCCTGTAGGCTCTGAGTTCTCATCTGCAATTGAACTAATTTACCATCTTCATCTGCTGTGGGAATGAAATACAATTACTGATTTCAAAAGACACCAGCTTGCTAACAAATATGGGCTGCTGAATGCCAGTCTTTTTCAAAAATTATCTTACTCGTAGCAGTGTTTCACTTCACTGATTATTTCTTATTTGTTTATTCTGTTATAGGATGCTTAAATTCACAGTACTTTCCAGTAAAGAAAATCTGCACTAAAATCTCTTAACACTGCAAAAAATGCGGGATCAATTTACTTCATCTTGGATTGACATTAGAAGTAAACTTACAGCACACAATAACGCTACATGCGGGAAGGATTAAATGTAGTTATGATTTCAATACTGATACCAACAACTGGAACAATTCAATACTTAAAAGTTTAGTAATATGTGGAAATTATTTCAGCATCAGAGCAGAGTCCAGCAAATGGAATAATCCAATTAAAAATTGGTGACGTGGTGAATTTGCCAGTGTTTGAGATGCTGTGGTTTACTTAAAAGGCTGCATATTTTGAGCTCAATGGCTGTTGCAAAATGTCATATTTTCATGAAAAAAAAAATTATCTGGGACTACAAAGACAAGATGTAGCAGGAGAAATTGTGGTGTGTGCCTCACCTCCAGATGAGGCAGCTGCTGTGGTAGGGCAGTAAATCCATCAGTGCAACTTCTGCAGCCAACACAACTTCTGAAATCCACCCCCATCTTCTCTGCAGTGAGAGAGGAACAGGGGCTCTAACCCACAGGTGCATTTGGTATTTGGGGAAAATATCCATGGAGGCTCTCCAGCCCTATCAGTCTTTTTCCTGGAAGCATACTGCTGCTCCAAAGAGCTCTTCATGGCTCCAAGAAAAAGCTATAGAGGAAGCTGTCCTTTTATTAGTAGAACAGACAAATTTGCACTGAGTGATGCTCCTTGGTGCTTCTTTGGTTCCTCTGTTTTACTCAGCTGTTATTAAAATCTCTATTCACCTCAGAAGTTAATCAGTGCTACAAAGTCTATGCTATCCCTTCCTTTGGGAAGCTGAAAGGTACATCATTGAAGAGATAACACAATGAAGGTGTGACTTTACACAAAAATAAAATTCATGGGCACTTACATGTATTGCTACTTAGCTGATGAATTATCTAGTGCAGTGGCTTTTGTGCTGTTCACCATCCTTGTCGCTATCTCTCCTTCCTGTAAATATGGATTGTTCTGGCAGAATGAATAAGAATTTTTAAGTGTAAATAAATTCTTTCACCAAGGAGCATTCTTGGTTCTATGTCCCAATTTCAGAAATACACAAAACTAGGATTCAAGAAAACTTTCCTAACCAAAAAAAGTATCAGCAGAGGGGCAGGAAAGCCACATTTTCTATTTTAAATCTCAGAATATGGGTAGTTTGAGTCTTTGTTCACTTTTACTCTGATCATCAGAGGTCGAGGAAAATCACACTTTTTCTTGAGTTCAGAAAAAGGTTTTATTTTTGCCATTTCTATTACAAGAAAACTGGGATGAATGTGATTTTGAGTTCGACTTGGAAATAGCTTATAAATTACGTTTTGGTTTTGCAGAACAAAATCTGATGTTGTGCATAAAACTTGCTTCTTATTATCAAAATCATGAACTTGTAAAGGCTTGTATAAAAATAAGATTTAGCCTTTTTAATCTCTCCTGACAACCCTGAGTACTGGAACTGTTTGCCTTCTCTCTGAACCACAACTTGGTTGAGATTTTCAAAAGAGGGAAACAGGATTAAATTTGATTAAGGGTTACAGTGCTTCAGTGTAGGGTGAATTATTTTTATCCATCCTGATTTGACTTTGTATGAGAAACTATGCTGAACCTGTACTTCAGCTACCCATTTTTACAAAAGTGACTCACTATAGAAATTTATACGGATGACATGAAACTCTCCTTTATCAACTATTCAGTAAATTATCATAAAACATTTCAGGTGTTTCTCTTTGACCTCGATTTCTGATGAATATATTGGAGTAAAATATAAATCAAAATTAACTCTACACTTTTCTGTCCTTATATATCCTAAACTTGCCCAACAAACCCTCTGTGCATCTCTCAGCTTCCTTCAATTTAGATTGATTATGTCTTTATACTGGGGAGAGGGCTTTCCTGATAAAAGAATGGCTTAATCTTTACTTGCCTAGAGCAGTTAGAAAAATAAGTGAAGCAAGCAGCCTCCTGTGACTGATTTCTGCTCACTTAAGGCAATTCACCCTTGAAACAGAGAATAATTGTTCTCCGTCCTTTTCCAGATATTGTCTTCCCTTTCATGTATTATATCCAAATAATCTTTAAGATTTTGAACATTAGAGGAATACAGGGTGAATCAGAACCATGTATCAGGCTAAATTTTGCCTACAGAGGTCTATCCAGAGATTTCACAAAAGACAGTGGAAGCCATGCACACATCTAGGAGCACAATTTGGTCCATAGCCTCCCTAAATTCTAAATTAAAAAAGAAAAAAAAAAAAAAAAAGAGATAACTTCTATTTCAAGCAACAAGATAATAATGTGTGGACTTTGATCAAACTACTAGGTGTCAACAATATGATAATATTTAGAATTGTACATTATATAGGAGTTTAATTCCTAGATGGTACTTGTGGACAAGAAATATGGGTGTGCCTGCAGAAATTCTGTACTTGAGGTACTTGCAGCTTCTGTTCCTCAGTTTTGTGTGGATAAGGTAACAAATGTTTTCCTTTCAGCACCCACAGGGAAGGTGGACCACTCCATCTCCTCTTTTATTTAGCTCTATTTTTAAAAATAAAATTTCTTTCTTTCCTGCAGCTGGTCAAATAGCTGGCAGTGACCAACAGGTTATACGCTTTGTCTTATTCAGAAGGAACCTAGGAAACCTTTTTTAGCTAGATTAGGTCTAGCCATAATATTCTTATCTTGTCAGGCTGAGCTTCAAACTGAAACATCTCCTAGAAACCCCAAATTTAGTAATCCCTATTGTAAATATTTCTTTATAATTGGATTTAAATTAAATTATTGTTACTCCAGTGACAAAACTATGAAGGTGGGTACAGTAATTCAGTCTAAAACTTTCTTTTTTAGTGACTTCTTCCTCAGAGCTGTATCTTACAAATTCTTTTCTATCAGTGGAATTGAGGACACAGTGTGATACTGCAAACTTAATCTTAAAAACAGCTTTTGAAATGCAAAAGTTCATCAAGTTCTTCAAGCAATTATTCTTAATTTTAGGGTTGAAGAATAATACAAAGCAAAAGTAAACTTTTCTGTAAGAAAATTAAAAAAAAAAAAAATTAGTTACTCTTTGGAGAGTAATGCTTTTACAGAGTTATCCTTGGCAAATGAAGGCTGAATGCCTGGAAATAGATTTGCTGGAAATGAATAATTAAAACTACAGATAACAAACTGTGCAGAAGTATTTGGTTGTGGTCCTTCAAAAGCTGTAATTATATATCCTGCAATATATATATTGCTGCTTCACAGTTTAGTTCTTTGCACTCTATCTGAAAATGCAGCACTTATGTTTTTCACAGGAAGGGTTTTCCAGTGCCTCCACTGGCAGGGAGACCAGGCTTTCATAGGTGCTATAGCTGGGAACAGACCCGAAGCTGTAAACTGTAAATACCAAAAAATGGAGCACAGATAAACTGCTGACTTTATAAAAATCATGGATGCTTTAATAGGATAAGGACTTAAATTAATTTTATTATATTTTAATTTAATTATATTCACTTTATTTAATTATATTCACTGTGTTGGACAAATTCCTGCTGGACAATTGGTGTCAGCTAATACAGTTCCCTGCAGGTGATTTGCAATGTGTGTGTTTACTATAAATTTGCAGTGGAAACTTCTTACAGCTGAATGTTGCTTCATCATGCAAAGTTCTTTCAAATGCTCATTAACAGTGAGTTAGGATGAACCAATTCTTTATCAGCTGACCCTGAGGAGGTGTTTATAAAAGAAATCACTGTTTCGTGCACCTAAGTATATCAAGGGGACACTGAGTTGTTGTATAATAACAAAAGAAAATATGAAGTTAAATAGTCACCTCTTCATGAGTCTAGACCTGTAAAAGAATGCATTTGTTCATAAAACTTAGCAGATTAGAAATAGTTGTTCTTAATCTTAGATTTTAATATAAATCCAATGTCTGTTTTTTAAAGAGTCCTGAATCAACTACTTTTGACTTCTCAGTCCCTCTGCAATAAAACCTAGGACATTTCTATAAGGGACAGTTGGTTGAGGGCATCACCTGCTAAACTCCCAAATTGCACTGGTTCTTGCAACTGTGCTATTTGTGGTTCTTCCTTTTGCCAGTATTTCCTTGACATAGACTTTCTAGAGCACTTTGTCCTGTTTTAAAAGTAATGATTTAATAAGTAGACATGAATGGGTGTGTAGCTCAAAAATGTGGCTTCCTAGCACCCCATCCTTAGCCTTTGCAGTTAGAACTGAGATGTAGTTTTACTGTGGCACACTGTGAGAATCTGTATCTCATTGTTGCTTAGATCATGGATGGCCAACAATGGCTTTTTTCAAAGTTTCACAGACTAGCAAACTTAAAGTAGCTCCTTTTAATTGAAACCCAGACATACTTTTAGGTAAAAACAAAACTGAGCTGGCTTGAGTTTTTCCCAAGCCAAACAAAAGAGATTGGAACTTTCCATTGTTTTTGTCTGCCAACCATGCATTGTTAAAGGAATCGAAATAAAGAGGGAAAGGGGTCAAGGGTTATAGAGCTCATATTTCCACTCTACATGACCCCATCTCAGCAATAGTGGGACCCTCGTGATCAGTTCCTGTTCGTCTAACGGAACAGCCATTTCTTAAGAAAAGGAATTACTGCGTACAGTACCTTTGTGACTAACAGAAGAATACCCCAGCTCTTCAAAGGTCCTTTCATTACAGCCTCTGAAGAGGACTCTGACATTACTTTCTTGAGATTATAATGAAAACAGCTGTACTTGTACCAATTCCCCATTTTATTATTTTTTGTAACAAAACAAGATTGATGTTATGCCACTTTCTGTTCTGTCATGAGAAAAAGGTATCACAAATGCTAATAACTACCACAGCAGCAATATGGACTACTTTGATCTTTTCACTATTCTTTAATTTGGGCAGCTGGACACTGAATTCCTTCCTCAAAATCTGTGCTGCCTAAAAACAAAGGGAAAAATGGCCAACAAAATCAAATGTGCACATTTAAAACCATTCATCTGACTAGTCCAATTCAAAGCCTACATGAGTAATGCAAATACCATACTTTGGTTTTGTGATTTTAGGCACTGAAATCTTAATACACGTTCTTCTTACGATAGATTGTGGCAGAACAAGAAACGCCACAAACAATCAATTCTCATTAAAACCTGAAGTTCGTAATCCCTTCATTCTTATTGGTTGCTTTGCCAAAGACTTCATAAGAGATTATTGAGCTTATTAATGAAAATCCAAAAGTAATTTTAAGTTATTTTTTTCTCCTTATAAGACAGTAAAATTAAACATGTTGTGGTTGCTATGTTTTTCCAATGTCAAAGGCAATGCAAGAACACAGGATCTGGCAACCGCAGCTGCCAAGATTCCAAACCCAAGAAATTCAAACACCTACTGCCCAAATTATTGTTGTACTGGTAGAAACAGGATACTAGCCTTTGGTGTTTCTGCTAATACGCCAGAACAGAACTGTGTATTGCCTATTGAATTTCTTTTTCAGTAACTGAACTTTTCATAGTGAATCAGAGTACAATTTTTCTATTTTCAGCATTTCAGTTTGGCCCCAGCTCTATCTTCATGATAAGCACTGTTAGCCTCTTGTTTACATGAATACCACAATGAAAACAATAAAGTGACTGGTGGTAGAATTTGCAAGTAAAGCTCTCTAAATGCGAATTTTGAATCCTCACTTTCAACCAAGAGCAAAAATTTAGATACTTAAGTTCTTTCCTGGAAGCCACAGTACACGTTTACCAAAAGCCAAAAGAAGTGCCTCATGGAAAATTCAAACCAGCTGAAGACATAATTTTATTGCATAAACGCTTTTGAAAATATGACTGCTCTGTTCCTTAGTTAATGAAATGTAATCATTTTAGAAAATTTAAAATTTAGCAAAATTTTTATGAAATGGGGTGAGAGGAAAAAGTTTAGCAAATACAGTCCCCAAAGCAAAAAGATCATAAGAGAACATCTACATGTCCAAGTTAATTCACTGTTTGGAGTGTTTTTATTCTTGGTTTCAGTTCAAACAGAAACATGAAAGTGATAAGCAAGGAAGAAACAGAGAAATCTGAATTGTTATGTTTGTGAGTTACTGGGAGATGAGATACTACTTAGAAAAAAAGGGGCCTCCTGAAGTGTTCAAAAACACAAGAATATTGTATATGCTATAAAACAAGATTATAAAGTGGAATAAAAAGTTTAGCATGCATAAAATGAGGGTCATGAAATGGGGATCTATCTATCTATCTGATATTTATGGACAGAAAAGCAGTCAGGACAGGGGATGTATTGCAATACATCACTGATTTGATTGCATATATGCTTATGGCTACGCTTATGTTCAGACACACATAACCACATGCACCTTGCATGTTTTTGAACAGGCTGGGGAAATTTTGTTTGCACTGATGTGGTAGCAGCTGTCATTCTGCATAGGTATTCTGAATGCAGCTTCAGTTTGGAAGGGGAAGGAGGGAATGCAGCAGGCTGAATGGAGCTTTGCAAACAAGCTATTCCAGGAACTGATTTGTGTTGTATTACAGGCTTATTCATTACTCCTTTGCAATTTCTCTGCACACGACATAGTTTTTGTCTGCTAATGTATCTTTGAGTATTCATACTTACTTTTGTCTGTTTTGTGCTTTAGGCCTGGTTTTGCTGCATAAACAATTCCTGACAGTGGTTTGGTCGTGCAGCAGAGTAGCTGCTTGGCTAGGTATGTTTGACATACAGAGCAGATGGTTATGACTGTGAAAGCCTTCCAGAGGCCACACACCACTGGGTATCTATACTGAATTGTGCAGCTGTTTCCCAGGGCTTGAAGTGCAAGAAAAACAGCAAAATGAGGAGGGAACATGATTGTACAGACTGAAAATCACCACAATAATTCTAAAAATTCAAACTAAAGAATCAGGTGGAGTTCTCCTTGCCATTCCGGTATCAGTAAATTGAATTCATGGAGCTATTCTCACTAACAAATTTATTGAAATTGTTATCTGGAGACCTTCAACTTCACATTTTGCATCAGTGTTTTAGGCTCAGAAACTTATCAATGAACATCAGAGATTAGTACATCAATACAGATTTAGTACTGTTAACTCTTTGGAGTCAGCAATCTCTTTTTAGGGGGGAATATAAATGAGAGAGGTATGTCTCAAAATACATAAATCTGCTTCAAGATATTCATTATACTCTGTAGCTATGCCTATATCAATTGCACTGGAGCAATAGCTGCTGGCAAAAACTAGGTAGAGAAATAGACAAAACAAGGGCTGCAGCAGAAGCAGAGAAGCATATTCCATGACTAAGGAATATTGCACAGAACAGGATAGATATGGGCAATGATTCAAAAGTTAAACAGGATAAGAGTGATCCTGTACAGAGTAATAGCTGCATAGTGTGCCCATGAGTAGGAGAAAGCCAGGGGAAGACAGCTTCAAATTTGAACTCAGAGGATGTTATAAGATAGTAGCCAGTAGGAAAAAGGATGAAATATAGAAAAAGGGCATTAGTGAGACCACTCTCAAAGCCAATGATTGACTGAAAGGGACAGATATAATGACAGAAGAGCATCAAAGAAAAGAATGGTAGAGAATTTTCTGATTCTGGAATCAGAAAATTCTTAGTTACCTTAGACTGTAAAGTAAAAAGACACTTGCAGGACCTGTCTGATCATTCCAGCATTTGAGAACACATTTCATACTAACCCTCTTTTTTCTTTTCCCCCTCTATAGTAATGGCTTTTTCCTACAACAGTTTATTTGTTCCTGCTGAGATATGTACACATGCACATGCACACAACTGCCTCCTGCTCCTCTACAGCTAAGCATGACCCAGAGTACATTATCTTCTGCATTTGTTGAGATTCCTGTAAAAATACTCAAGGGAGGCAGCGCAGATCTGATATATGGATGCCAATTTGTCCCTCTGTCTTAACAACACAACCAAGGTCTGACCTTCCCCAGCTTCCAGAGGTTTCTGAATAGAGGAAGGTAAAAAAAATCACTAGACTATTATAGACAAAAAGAGCCCTGAAAATGGAAAAACGTTAATTAATATGAACTATATATCTGTAATCCATTTTTACTTACCTTTGCCAGCTTAAGGTATTCAGATGAGGCACTGGGGCTATACAAGCTTTAAAGAAAGGTGTATACACAGCTGTAAAGGAAGGTGCAGTGTCTTTTTCCTAACAAGAGATTTAAATTATTTTTTAATATCTTTTGTGAATCACTACTAAAGAAAGTGGCAACTTCTCAAGCTTTTGGGAAAAAAAAAAGAAACAAAAGAAAAGCCTTTGGATGCCCACAGTAGGTGGCATCAGCTACTGACCTACCTACTAATAAGGCAAATGAAAGGAAAACAGCCTGAGAGGAACTAAATAGCAGAGAGCCAAAGTCTTGAGGGGAGAACAGGCAAAAGAGGCATATAGTGCTTAATTCACCCTGACTAAAAAGCTCTGTCAAACCACAAGTTGAAGATGCTACCATTACAACAGGAAAAAATAGTTAATTGCATTGTACTCCTTTGACTGGAATACTGCTGCTTCTGAATTGCTGAACATGGCTGAAAACAGAAAGTGTAAGAGTCTTTAAGAAATTAATATATAGCCTGAGAGGAAGCACTAGGGCTAGTCAGGCTTCTGCTTGATGTTACAGAAACTCCGTCCTAGCAGATCTATGGGAAATAGCTCTGAAATAAAATTAACTGAGCTGCTCTGGCTTCAAAACCAACACTTTGTGCAGTAAATAGAAACATGGGACAGAATAAATTAAACAGAAAAGTCAGAATCATAAATGCCTTCCTTGGCTGCTTTGGAAATGTGCAATGTTTGTTAGAGTTTCTAAACCTGTTCCTGTCCCTTAAAGTCTCCCTGGAATATGTAGAAAACAGATTTCCTTAGAGCCTGAGAACTTTTCCTGCTCTCCCTTCTAAGAAAATAGAGGCTTTTAAAGTGTCTTTAATAACCAGAAGCTTTGCAATTAATTGTTAATCTTAAATTAATCTTAAGCAGTTCATTGTTCCATGTTTTACATTTACTGAATATCAACATTAGGGTTTGAATAATTAATTTATTTATACATTTAATACTTGGGTTAACATATTTTTGACAATTCTATATTATTAAATTTATATACATATATTTAATATACACATAATATTGGTGATAACAGTGTCCTGAAAAGCCTTTTTAGGAACTTTCTTTGACATGGGACAATTCTGCTACTATGGGTATAACTCCATATTATTTTTGGCATTTGACTCAATTTATGTTTATAATATGCATCATTTGGATTGCTGCTTAACTCTGAATTAATACAGAAAACACAAGGAAAATATTCTTTAAATGTATGTATTTTTGTGTGTTTTATTGGCTTAGGGGACAAGAGGATTGAAGCATTGATGCCTTCTTGTAAGTTTCACAGTTAAAAAAAAAAAGAAACATCTATATAGAATTCTTGTGTTTTTTTGTTTGAACAGATTCTTGCAATTTTTTCCCATGGCTTTAGTGACTCGTGGAAATTTCTCATATAGACCCTACCATCAGCAGGATTCTTTCCCAGATTTCTCACCCTTTTTAATTTGTATCCCCTAGTTACCTGCTCCATCCTTTCCTTCCCCCTCCCTTCTCCAACTCTAATAGGCCTGCTGGAATCCACCTTCCAAATGAAATCACTCAAGTCACCTCAGCTTTGATTGCCTTATTCCCATGCTGTAGAATGAAAGCACTTTGTTGAATCAAAAATGTTCTACATTCAATTGTCATAAATAACAATGCACAGCAAAGAACTTAAGCTATCAACATAAAAAATACAATATGAAAGTGTGCTTCAAACCAGATGCTTCTTTATTTCTGCCCAAACAGTTTGAAGAGCCTGTTAAAATGCTTCAAGCTGCTGTTTACAAAAGGTCAAATGAACATTTTTCAATGAAATGTGTCCCTTCTGGTTCCTTAATGATTAAATACAGTGAAACAATAGCCATTTAAAATAGCAAAAGAATATCTGATGATTTTTTGTTGTTAGGATTGTTAAAATAGGAGGAGTTGAAAAGCCTTGAGTGAGGTGGGAGAAAAATGCTCTCACAGCATCAGAGCCACCTCAAAGATTTGGACAATTTGTCAAAAACCATTGCACTTTTCAAGTAGCCTTTTTGCAGGACACTCAGGAAAACAAGCAGCATCTTTCCTTTGCTAGGATTGACGAACACTTAATCCCACAATACCCCCAAAATGTTGTGTCATGTCTCTGCTCTGCCTCCCTTCACCTCCTCCCCCCAAAATGAGAAAGCTCAAACACAGATCTTCCTTCCTGGAGGAAATAACCATTCCTATTAAAATCTGCATGCTTGTGCTGTTGATGAAGGGTTCTCTGTAACCCCAAGTCTCCAGATTTGCCTCCTGGATCCTGCTCCTGCCATCCTGCTCACCTATGCCAGGATTCAGCCTAGGTATTTCACTTGGCTGCATGTCACTAAATTGTTATTCTTCTGAGTTTTATTGGTAGAACTTCAACCTTTAGAATCCACTTTATCTGTTAAATAGAGCTGAGCTTCACTGAAAAATACTGTGTTTATGCGAAGATACCCATGCAATTGGAATGTCAAATGGTGACCCAACTAAGATTGAAACTGATCTTGTTTGATAAGAAACTCACCATTAAAAAAAAAACAAACAGGATGGGGAGAAGTAAACAATGCCTTGGTTCTACATGGTCTGTAATAAAATTGTATTTCTTTTCGCACTTTATCAAAGTCTTGTTGGGATTTAGAAAAACAGAGCTACCAGGTCACTGTATTTCTTTTGCAACTCCATGGGGTATTGGTATTTGTGACCTCATTCTTACCAACTATCCATACTTAAACCTTGCAGAGCAGTATTTTGCTGTACAATAAAAATGAAGCTAGCAACATTTCTGTTAAATTCAAATTATCATGTTGGAGAGTCTGACTTTCAGTGTAAACATACACAGCATGCAAACATCAAAATAGTCAAGGAATAGCAGGGACAGGTAATAAGTTTTTGCTGTTTGAACTTCCTTACTTAGTTACTCAGTTTCCTCATATACTAGGAGCATTATAAGGCATATAAATAATAAATGAGATTCTTATTATACAGGTAAATAAGTGTTTTCCTTAAGAAATTGCAAGTTTATCGTGATTAATATGATGGGTTTCACAGTACTTCTTTCTAAGTTGAATGCTTGTTTCTAGTGATAAATTCTTAAAACTCCTTGCCTCCACAGAGATAAGTTTATACTCCTGCCTTGGTATATGGGGCAAGAAAATACAGGGAACCTTCTTTCCTACTTTGAAGCCTTCTCAGATAGGGCAAAGGCCTGGGAGTCCCTAATTCTGGTGAGAACCAGATCATCTTTCCTATGTTTGGTGTCCTAAAAGGGCCGTGAGGTTACTGGTGGATAACAACTACAAATCAGTCTGTAAAACTGGCAGGACTTAGAGTGGTTGGTGGTGCAATGGCCGGGTTATTCTCCTTTGGGTTTGACTGCAGGAGCTCTTTGGTACCTGTGGCCTGCTGTGAGACGGGTAGAGTGGGAAAGGCTTTTCAGTCTGTGGGGTGTAAGACAGCATGCAAAGGTCCCTGCTAGCCTGTTAGAAGATTTACTGCAGTTTCTGCTTATTTGGGAGAGAAATGAGTGTAGGAAGAGCTACCTGTACATATGCATACATTAACCTAGAAAAGCTATAGAAAACAATTATAAAAATGTGGGTGCTGGTCAGGTGCACAGGTCTTGCAGCAGCTCCCCTCTGTCCCCAGCTCCAGATTTATTTAGCAGACCCCCCCTCTTCTCCATCCTTCTCCTCACTAAACTCTCACCAATGGGCTCAGACTGCAAAATTTGGGGTTGGGATGACCAATCAGATGAAGGCTTTTTTTGGATGAAAATGAAGCAAAATAAGTAAGAAAAGCCATGAGCATGTTGAAAATCCCACTAGCCATCACAGACAGGTAAAGTAGCCAGGCTGCCTCTCACAGACTCCATTTCTGCAGATAACAGCTGCTGCCCATTAGGCCCAGCTCAGCTGCAGACATTAAGCTCTTTGCACTGCATGAACCCATGCTAAGTGAAGTGCATCACTGTAACTCACTTTCTACATCTCTACCTTAGCTTCCCCCAAGAACTATGGTAAAAATAATAGCATTTGTTCGTTATTGTTCCTGCTTTAGCTCCCTTTAATTACACATTTGTCCATCCCAGCCTTTCCGCCTTCAAGAATAAATTCTGAAAGTACACAAGAGAGAAAAATCTGTAGGTTTTACATCTTAGCAAAGGAGTTTCCTGTCCTCAGGCACTGGATTTCATCTTGTTTGGAAATGCAGAGTAAAATATTGGCCTTTCAAGAGTTTATGCCAAGTTTACCCTGTAAAAATGAACAGAAATTTTGGCTGGGACTCTTTGATATATAGGGTACGAGGCATTTAAGTTTAGTCAGGCTTCTTCCCAAGCTCCAGAAAGGATCTAGTGAAAGAACGAAGCATATTAAGACTGTGGCAGACCCATAGTATTCTGCCTATATTAATCCTAATATGATGATATTATTCAGGCTGTAGAAGGAGTAGCTGAGCACCAAATGCTTTGCTTAGGGGATAGTAACAGGTACTAATAATATTAAAAATCATTTAATAATTAAACAAATAGAATGAAAGGAGATTATCAGAATTTACTTAACTGAAATAAATCCTGGCTTCAGGCAAATTTATGGGCTAGGTGATCCCCCTTTCTGATCATTATAGTATGATTAATTCTATGATTTTCTGATCCACTTTCATCAATTTCTTTTGGGAAATCACGTGTCTAACTGTGAATAGGTACAGGGCACTAAAGAAGTTTTCTCACAGCTTTCTGAACCTTCTGGGAAGAGGATGGAAGTTTAGACCATGTCCTCCTTGCACAGATGATGTACAGGTAAGGAACAGAGAAAATGCAGTATTAGTTTCTTTCATCCATCCTCCTTTTGACCTTTTGCCACCCTGTGCAGACCTGCCAGCCAGTATTAGCTCAAAGGGGAGACTTGGTGGAAGAGAAGGGGATGGTATGTTTTGTTTCCTTTCAGGAAGGTTACAGCACAGTCCTTGCATGCACACTCACCTTTCTCCCCTCAAGTTGAAAGTCAGTCCTTTACAAGTTCACAACCAGGAACATTTCACAGGATCATTTTTCTCCTTGATGTTATTTGGCTTATGGACTTTTTTTTTTAAAGATATCTTTAGTACAGAACTGGTAATTCCCTCTCCCTGGGTAGCTTCCCAGAGGGTTGTTACTTTTCTGTGTTGTGTATATCTCTGTAAATTACTTTATTTTTCCCTATGTTTCATAGAACACTTAGTAAGATCATAAGTGGTGGCTTTTTGCCTCAAAGGTTTGAAAACACTATCATCAGTTGAGTTTTGGACTGCATTAGCTTAGTTTGAGAGTCATGACTTTCTTCTGCCAGCAGACAGTTATTTTCTTCAGGATGTTCACTTAAGAACATCCTAAAGAAAGATGAAAATTCAACTCCCCCAACTGCCAGTATTAAGTAATAATTTCATAGCTGACCTTTTGATACATTTGTGTAAGAATGTTGGCCCAGCCCACACACTGTACAGAAAAAACTGCACCCATCACTCTGCCTGAATTGGCACAGCTTTTGAATGAGCTACAGAGATATGTACTCGAAGGATCTTCTATGCATCCAAACTGGTGCCTTTGGCAGCTCCAGCAAAGGCTGGAATATAGGCCTGAACTGAAAAACTTGCATATATGAGGGGAAATCCGGTTCTACTTTTGCTAACACAGATGTAAATCAGGAATATGCCTTTGACAGCCGGTGGTGCTGCACTGCACGGGCAGGGAATCAGGGCCAGAACAGAGACCTGGAATGCTGCCAAGTTGAAGCAATATTAGGTTGATACCTGTTCTGAAATCCTATAGAAACCATCATCTCCCATTTTATCAAGCCACAACTACAGATGCTTAAATAAAAATGAAAAAACCCTTGTGTGTTTGTGAAATCTGGCCTTTATTTTATATCACTCTCATGACAAAAAGTGTTAGAAAAATGTCTTAAACCACTACTTGGGGATTTCCTCCAAGCACTATGCCAGCTGCTCTCAGCCTCCATTGTGAAATGATGGGCTGCTGGCATAGCCAAAGTACTTTACACTCCAGCAACCACTGGATGCATAGCAGCCCTTTGGGAGTCATTACCAACTGGTGTAATTTAGGGCAGCCCTGAGGCAGCTCTAAGTCACAGTCTCCAGGAACTGGAGGCTATAAAGGTGGCATAACACCTCTCCTCTAGGTCTATAATCTGCAATAACATTTACAATACAGACTGCATCATATTATTTCCATGTTTAATTAGAGTACAGAATATCAAACATTTTGCTTTAACACTACCCCGTGTGCTGTTACTGGCTCTGTATGTGATTTAATGGGTGATCAATCATTCACATATCAGTGGTGATGTAAACCTGATGTTCATTTGCTCTTTTTCACTTCATGCATGGATCTCATGTAACGAGAAAAGAAATATCTATGAGGAATGTGGTAGTTCTGCATTGCTGTTAAATCTCAGCAAGCCCTCTTAGAATTCAAGAAATAAGGTAGCATCAGTTTACAGACCAGCTTTTCAGTGGCAACATTCCAAGTCTGTGCTATCGGCCAGCATGGCTTATGCTTTGCTTTCATAGCCAAATATGCAGTGCTTGACATGTCAAGTCAGCTGCTGGTTTTTTTTAAGAGTGGCTATTGTTGATACAGCTGTGAAATAGTTGTTTCTCCTTTCTGAAGAATTATCAATAAATTGCATTAACTAGAGAGAGACCCTCTTCACTGGATCAGCACTTAACAAAAGTCTGTCATCATTTTCCTTCCACTCTCTTCTCACTACCCTTCTGATCTGATGCTGCTGTCCCCTTATATTTCAAATGAGTTATCTGGCCATTCGTCTTCAGATATCAACAGGAAAATCACATTCAAGAAATCAGAAGGTTTAGATCTCATAAAGGAAAAATAATGAGATTTATGCCCCTGTTTCAGGCCAGCGACCTGAGCCCAGCTGAGTTCAGGAAGAGACAGGGCCGAGGACAGCCAGGGTTGGTGATGTCTTTGTGGAAGGGGAGATGCAGGACGTGGGTGCCTGGCAGGGTCGTGCTGGGGAAACAGAGCTGCAGGGACTGGCAGAGTTTGAGTGTCTGTGTGCTCAGGGGATGAGGAGGAGGCTGGGATTTCCCAGGTATGCCAGGCACAGAGGACGCATGGATGCCATTCCTCTGTGCTGCTCTGCAAGGGTGTCTATGCAGCTCTAATGGACAGCTCCAAATGCTCCTTTCCAGGAGCAAAAGCAGGAAAGCAACCTGAAACCTGCCAGGGGAAAAGGAGTAACTGTTTTGCCAAGTGATAGCAACACAACTTTGCTGTAATTGTCGTAATAAAACAGAGCTGACAAGTGATGACTTCTCTGAGGTGCTTTTAACCTTAATAAGAGCTCCATTAATTTTTCATATTATTGATAAAGCAAATTAATATACATCTCCAAACAAGCAAAACATAAAAAGACATCAAAACCAAACTGAAATAATTGAATACTATTTGTAGAGAATGCCATTAAAATAATGTAAATTTTCTTTTGTAGATTAACTTCATGCATAACTAGAAATTATTAGCATGCATATATACCAACCTCTGTGCTTGTAATTTTGGCACACATCCTAATAGACTTGGAGTGTTTTATTCACTTCCACTCTGAAAATATAATTCTGTATGAATGCACAGTAACTCTGGAGAGAACCAGAGGGAAGGCATGAAGCTGGTGGAGGTGCTGTTACTGGGCCTCCCAGGCCATAAGGCAGGATGTCCCTCCCATGGCAAGGACAAGTGGGAAGACCCTGGCCAAATATGAAGTCTTCCACATAACTGGGGGCATCTGGACCCTCCTGAAATCACTGGCAATGCATATTTTAGTACAAGCACAAACATTTAGACATCTACAGCATGGGAGTTCATATCCCTTGGCAGTGGGGAATTTTCCTAAGTTTAGAGAAGGAGTAAGGAAACATTTTAATGAATATTTTGGTAGATGTACAGTCTCCATTACAAAACCCATGATCTTCTTTAGCTTCGCTTTGCAAGGGACAGTGTGGAGGAATCATTGCAAGCAAATATCACTAAATAAACATATATTTTCTTGGGTCAATTTTCAAGACTGTTCATGCAGTTATCTAAAATCTGGTTTTGGATGATTGGTGGTAGGTTGATAAGAAAGTGATGATAATCTAGTTAAATTTTTCAGAATTTTACAGTAGATTCTCAAGGAAATGGAATAAAAATATCCCCAGTTTGTGTAACAGCTCTTACCTCAATCCATAAATATGCATTACCTGCTTCCTGGAACAAAGCCAAACAAAAGTCTGACATTTTGTTTCTAACATATCAGTCCCAACAGCCCCCAAAAGAATTAAACAAAATATTTTATATTAATTAATTAAAATAATTTATCTGGTGTTTTATATTTAAAACATTACAAATTCATAAATGCATATCTGAAGGATGAGTGGCTACGGAATACTTGAAAAAGTCACAGGAGAAATCAAGATCCCTTTCACCAGTATCTTCTACTGCTGTGCAGACTTCAGGTAGTCAGAGCAGATGCAGAACCAGCCTAAGCATGGGCCTGCCGTGTGCTGGGAATTTGGAAAGCTCTCTGTACGTACTTGTTTCAAAACTGGGACTAAAAGGCACTGCTGAAAACCTCTGCCAAGATCTTGGTGTCTTGAAAGCCTGAAAGAATTAAATTCTCCCTCATGTGTTTGTGACAGACTTTGTTTTAGTTCTTGTACTCTATGTAAACAATAATGTTTGTGAGCTAGCAGTGGGCATTTGGGAATAGAAGGATAAACAAACAGAATTATTAAACACTGTAGTTTTTTTAATTTTCTGAGATACAGATATAAAGCCTTATTTTAATTAAGCATTTTCTACTTCTGCCTGCATCAGTATTAAAGTTGCAAATTTATCCAAGGCAATTTAGTATTTGAGCACAGAGATAATAATCCAGATTTAGTGAAACTAGCCAGGAGGGTAGGCTCCTGCCTGGAATTATTTACCTTCTTTGACCCTTTAGGCTCAACTCTTTATCCAATCAAATCTATCTAGCAGAACTTGTAGCCTGACTTGTTTGTGTCATACACATTTGGCATTAAGGCTGTAGCAGAATTTTGCAAGTATCTGGCATATTCTTGATAGCACATCTGGTGAGTATGGACACTGTTCATTAGAATGGCTTTGCAAACTGATAACACGCCAAAGCTTTGACAAAAGTACTTATGGTAGATGTCAATCATCTTTCTTTGCCAGTTTAAACATCCACCCTTCTGGGAATAATTTTTATCTATTCTGGCACATAAAACATAATGAACAATATCTTCAGGCTTTGCAAATGAATGCAGGTCCCTGTGTTTTTTATACTACATGTGGATCACTGAACAAGTGTAACAGAAGGAAGGATGGTGTTTATATGTGTTATCAATAAAAATCTGTGAGAAACAGCAGGCAGAGTGAGTAAATCTGTGGCAAGTAAGGACTGTGTGGAGGACAAGAGGACTCTGCATGTACAGTACAGCTACAGCAGTCACTGGCACACTCCTGGTGTGAGTGACAGAGCCTGAAATGGGCCCTCCAAGAGGGATGAGACACCATTCTGACCTGAACTTCTGTTGCACTGGGGGATTACACTTAATAGGGATTCTCCTGCCTTCATGGCTGTTATTGCACATAGATTTTAATTTGTTGACTTCCTAAAATATATTTCAATAGTGAAATCATGTTAATAATGAAGTTGGAAAAGCCCAAAAATTTAAAAAGAGCTATAAATTTTCAGGAAGTCACACAAAAAAAGGACAGACTATTGTTGTCTTTCACATGAACACACTGGGTATCTTTTAAATATGTACTGGTAGAATATTTCAGATTTGCTGAATACAGTAGGTATTTATGCTTTTATTTTAAATGGGGATTACAAATTATTCGCCTTTTGTCATGCACAATATGCATATTATGGTGTGGATATTGAGTTACCAATTCACTGTAACTAAGTACTTTGGCACTTAAAAAAAAAGCCATTTTTGACCCAAAAGACCATAATGGATCCTTTCAAACTTGTTTAAGGCAGCTGCCATGAACTGAAAAGTCATACAAAACAAGCTGTATGTAGAGCAATTTAATATGTAGAAACGTGCATTTTCAGTAAAATACAATGGCTGACTCTTTTCAATTAAAAAAGTACTGGACCTCATTATCTTCTGATGGTGAGGAAGGCTTCAGATTAGTCCTGTCAATAGCTACTAAGTAGCAGGTGAATTTACCAAATTATGCCACCTCCTTCCTGGTGAGGGTGGTACCATATATGTACAAAGTGAGCTTTTATGGGTGTGTGAAAGTAGCCTCTTAGCACTGACAAACACTAAGAGAACCAGACAATTCAAGAAAAAAGAATGTATTTTAAAGTATTTTTAGTGGTTTAAATAAAAACACACTCTTGTTTTTTTAATGTGGTTTTCGGTATGTTCCATCTTTTTAAATTTAGCCTATTGCGTCAATATTTTATATGTCATCATGAATGCTGTCCTCTTCTTAATGAAATAATGATTCAAGCCACAAAATTAAAACCAGCTGGTCTGTCAAATTCTGAGCTTAAAAACAATTCCATAAGATGGTTATGGAGAAAATATACAGAACTTTGATAATCCCTCGTTGGTAATTAATTGCTGAGCCTAAATGTTGCCTTCAGTTGCCTCAAACCAGGACCCTGATGCTATCCAGCAAGGCCTGGGGATGTCACCAGCCTCCTAGTGCCAATTCAGAAGAAAATAGGACTTTACAGACCCTCTGATGCATTTGCCAATGGGTGTTGCAGATACCCTGGGTGGACTCTCCTGTATATCACTGCCTAGAGGTTTATATCTTGAATTCTTAGTATGATTTCTATGAATAAGGAGGGGGGGGTGTTTGTATGTACTATGGAAACATTTATGAATCCCCATAAATGTTCATAAATGTGTATGTGTTGATGATTATATGTGTTAAATAGCTAACAAATTTGCTATACAAATTATAATTTTCCTCCTAAAAGATTCTTTCCTTATAATTTTATTTTTAGCAAGAGTACTGCAGCACCCAAAGCTTACAGTATTGCCTCTTCCACTCAATAATCATTAGAAGTTCTAAACAAAGAATCAAGTGATGGAGCCAAAGCACACTGAAATCAATAGGAGTCTTTTCACTGCCTTCAATGGGCTTTGAGTCAGCATCCAAATCCTAACTGATGCTGAACATATTTACAACCACATTTTGTGTGGCACTCTGTGGGCACAATGGTGCAATTTACTTGGGAAAACAAATGGAAACATACTCTTAGATGGTGTGACTGGTACTATTACACACTCAAAAACTAGGTCTTGTGAATCTCAGTTATATCACTAAAAATAATTGATTTGGCTGTGCATGTGAGGACATATAGCTAGACAGAGTCTGTCCAGGACAGAAAAGGACTCATGCTGATGCTTCTGAAACTACTACCAAAGTAAAAGAGATGTTGTTAGAGTCAGTGCATTCATATATCAAAATTAGAATCAGTATTATTTTAAGAATGTTCTCATAAACAATAGCAGCTGCAAAATTTCTAAACAGAGCCAATTGGTGTTTGTTGTTTCCAACACTAACTAATCAGTGGTAGTCACATTAGACTTATACAGAGCATGCTTGTATCAGCATGTCTAATTTCAATTTTAGAAACTACTGTGAACTTATTAAGTAATTTGCTATTTTATAATATAACACATCTAAGTAATATACAGAGAGTTTCCAGTGTCTGATGCCTGCTGTAGGTAAGCTAGGGAGATCTTTCTTCATTTCCTGCCTCAGATATGTAATATAATAACAGACATTGCACATTACAATGGCATTCCATTATGTTGCACAGCATCATATATTCTTAGCTCCCAAGGGAAAAAATGACCAGTGCAAATTGAAGCTAGCCTGTGGACTTCAGCAATAATTCACTGGATCTCAGCCAGATACATTCACACTTACATACACCTACATATTCATGACTTTAAGTGATATTTAGTAGATTAACATCCAATTAAAAACACATTTTGATCCTGTGGCAACAGCATAACAAAAATATTTATGTAGCACACATTACAAAAGAGATTAATTTCAGTGTGCCCTCTTGAAACCTTTGAAGACATTAGCAGTTCTCCAAGCATGTTGACTATCTGGATAATGAATTATTATATCCTTGTCAAATTTTTAAATATCCTGCTGTTAAAAATATTAGTCACAGGAACTGCTTGACAACAGCATTGCAGTAAATTTTTTAGTCTGTATGAGCATGGATAACCTGATACATAAAATCATGTCTCAGTGTCTGGCATTCACTGGTAAAAGCTGAGCACTGAAAGTTTCCTTGGAGCATTGGCAATATCCTGCCAATAGATATACTGTACATGCCATTTAAACCAGCTGAGTACTGCTTTTCCTCTCCCTCCCTCCAGTTTTTCCATTCCCCAAGGGGCAATCCTTTGGCGCACAACCCATTTAAGTCAAACAGCTATCATGTAAAAGTGAAGATGAGCAACAAAGCACATCCAAGGGAAGCAAGTTAAGATCTAGGCCCTGAGGTTTGAACGGGGGGGCTAAAGAAATCGAGCCAAAGAAATTCTAAAAAGGCACTTTTTTAGCTTAAAAAAATAAGATTAGAAACTGGCTTGTATGAGCCCAACTGTGATTAAAAAAATAAACCTTTTATAGTTAAGACAGAATTTTTTTTCTTTTTGTTCTTTGACTTTTCCTTGCAGAGAAAGAGGCTATCTTCACTTAATCAGAGCAAAGAAAGAGTGGCTGAGGCAGAAGCAGCATCATGTGGGTGAAGGTCAGGCCAATTTTCACCCATGTGATGCTGCTTTATCACTCATGGAACAAAGATTAAGGCCTTTCTTTCTTTATCCTTTTGTGCTTTCCCCCATTACTTTAACAGATCTGAACAAATCCCAGGCAGTTCATCCAAAAGTTCCTTTTAGCTACATTTAGTTCAGATCCTCTAAATTCCACATAAGACTTCATGCTATACCAACATGAAGAGGATATAAAATCCACATGTGTAGGGAGAAAAATGTTATAGAAAAACACAGAAATCATTGCAGAATATGATGACATCAAAGGCCTTTTCAGTTACAAGAAACCAGGCACATCAAGGAATCAGAATTATCACTATTTTCATTCCCTTATTTTTAAAGGAATATGTTTTACTGTTACACCTAGAGGCTGCATAAATACTGATGTTTGTTAAAGATGAATTTAACATCATAAAAATCTAGTTTAGCTCCAAGGCTCTGAAAAAAAACCCCCACACTAGAAATGCCAGTTTGTTGCTGCCTGTAACTGTAAAAATATTATATCACAAAAATTAGCTTACATTGCATATGTTTACACATCTTGTCAGTAGCCACCTTAATCAAACATACTAGAACTGCATCAGCTGCAGAAATAGGTCAGGATGTAATTTTTACACAGACTACCAGGGGACTGATTGAAAGGGCAGTTGTTGGATTTGACTGTGCTTTTCAGCCCTTTGGTTTTATCCAGGTGGGGGAAGAAGCCCTTCCCAGCTCGCTGCTCGTCTCTGCTTCAAATCAGCTTCAGGAATGTCTGCTGCAGGTATTTAATTTATCAATCTCTTGATATCTTAAAACAATCAGTACAGTACACTGAGCCAAACTAGCAATTAGTTATGTAATCATAATGACCAGAAGGTGTATTTATGTCACTTGTCTCAGCTACCCATAACACCACTTTACGTACGCTGACTCCTCCACATTTAACAGATTAAAAGGTATGGAAGATAAAGCATTTAATAAGTGAGACAGGTATCTTAATGTGATTCCTAGCATTATGCCAGTGGTGTTTGTATCCCCACAGTAACCAGAGTGTGTTTCCAGATTCCAGATTCCCTGTTTCTATGCAATCAGGGTAAATGCTACTCTTCCCCTAATGTGGTTTTAGGAGAGTGGGGAGAGCCCTGCACAAAGCATCAGCTGAACCATGGAACCTGAAGCAGCTCTTCATATGAGGCACTAAAAAATTGGCTTATATTCCTGTACCATATGTAATCATGTACTAGAGTATCTCCCAAATTCTTAAAAGTTTTATACTCTTCATGTCAACAGGACTAAAATCTTGGCCTTATACTGAAATCAACAGAAATGTGATCTTTGACTCCAATAAATCCTGATTTTATCCAATGAGTCCAAGAGAAATATTTCAGTGATGAGTCCCTTTTACTTTGAGTAATATAAAAATGTGCTCTTACTTACTTACTAGCTGACAGGAGGCTAATAAATATTGTTATGCATACATTTCTTAAGAGCATTATATTCATATTGCTTATACCTGAAAACATCTTCCTATACATTGTCCATATTTCTGATGTAACTCAAAGCATTTTCATAATCTTATCAAAACAGGCGATAAAGAGCAGGTTTTTGGACTCTTTTAAACAGAAAATGCCAGGAAATTTCTGTCATGATTACTGATAAACAATTTGGGTTAAAAAAAGCTGCAAACACCTCTCCTGTACCAACCTAAATCCCACATTCTTTCTTCAGAAAAGACCTTTGAAATGTGTTTCCTCTGGCTGTCTCAGTAGGCTTTCATCAGGTGACAATTTAACACTCTTGCTGAGATTCCTTGGCTGGATATTTGTAACAAAGTATAAGTATCTTTCAAAGTAGTTAAATCCAGATAGGAAATAATAGATATTTCTTAATCTCTACAAATGCTGATTTTCAGGCAATGTATTTTGTCTCAGTGCAAGTGAAGGGCTGAGAGCAGTGGCTACAGGCAGTAAGACATGACAAACTCTGGGTCTGAGGCTTTGCTGCTCTGAAGGTGTTTCTGCACTCGATCCACCCTGTGGATTGTACTGTGTGCTTTTCATCCTCTATTGGAGGAATATGAATTTGAGTAAATGCCATGTGACAGTGTGGCTGCTGTGGAATTTATTCATTTTTCTTGAGTAGGAGATCAGTTAGTAATTACTTAAGGGCAGTCCTTATAGGCCATCTATGTTGGCCCTTAATTAACCAACAAGACATGACAGGCAATGTATTTCTGGGCAATTTAGCACATCTCTTAGGGAGTTTTTAAGGCATGAGGCCGAAGGTCAAGTGACTTTAACCACCTGAGAAGTGCAGAAATCCCTTAGAAATACACTGTCTAGAGTGACTTATTGCTGTTATTAAATGGAATTTGTGAATAAAAATAAGAAAAACTGTCAGCCCCAGGCATGAATAGGGCATTATTAACATGGATATGACATTGTTGACAGCTAATCTAAAGCTCCATTTGTGTCTTGAGCTCTAGACCTATTTCTTTATACTGTATATTAATACAAGGAATGTATGTTACATTCTTCATACATTTTTACCATAGCTGTCTGATGAGACCAAGGGACATAGGTTTGGGTTTTTTTAAAAAATTTGCATTGCACATTTATCTTNTTTTTTTTTTTTTTTGAGGGCTGAAATGGAGCAATTAAACTTTGTATGCCTTGCATCCCATTTTTGGACTATATCATATAGAAATCTCTTGAAAGAAGAAAATATCCTTCCTAGGGTGTAGAATCGCTATTCCTGACATACTCTCCCCTGCCATCCCGAGATCTGCCCTGAATTTGTCTCCTCCCTGGCTCAGCTGCTTCCCCTGTCCCCTGCTGCTGGGCTCAATGTGCCTGATTGTCTGTACATGTCAGTGTGTTCAGGTTGAGGAAGTGCTCCACAGCAACATTCACATGTGGACATGAATAAACGGAGCCAATTTTAGCAACTTCATCTCACCTATGTTTTTCTCTTCATCTTCGTTTTTTCTTTATCTTTTTAATTGTTTTACAACGTGAATGTAAGCTTTTATCAAGTGCATACATGCTTTCTGTATACCTTGAATTAAATATTTGTGACAACATTGCCAAAGCAGAGCTTGTCTGCTGAAATTTGGAGCTGCAGAAAATGGACAAGAAACTGAACATCTGTTGTAAATATTATCTTTTGCCAGACTGCTTGTGTATAGATGTAGATATTTTGGCTTTGCTTGTTTCCATTGGCTTAAATTGTTCTTGAGTTTCTTGATGTGCCTGTTATTATCCTTATGCTGATTCATGTCCTGCCCTTTGTTGATTCTGTTTGTGATCTACAGCAACAGCCAATTCCAAAGGCCAATGTCTTTTCTTGAGAGAAAAAGTGTCAGAGTCACATCCTGACCTTGCCGTGGCCAGCACAGCTCCATCATTTCTATAGGAATTTCTGGAAGGCCGTGCACTTGTGCTCTTGCATAGATTGGGGCTGCAGCTGCCCAGGGCTTTTGCTGCTCTCCAGCCCTGCAGTGCAGTGCAGGGTGGTGAGGGAGACATTCCCTTCCCAAAGCATGTAGGAGTGCTGGGGAGAGCAGGCTCACTGACCTCTGTGACAGTGCTGCTCTCTTAATTAAAAGTCTGATGGCTCCAGAAAGTGCTGGATTGTGCTGCCAGGAGGTTCTGACATACAGAGTGTATCTCTATTTCCAGGAGGCACAGCAGCTACTTAGAATGTAGCGTCCAGTTCTTCTGCACATTCACAAGTACATCTGACGTTATGAAAAGTAATGGATTTATTGTGCATACCTCAAATATTTTAAGGTTATGTGAATGCATATTTTTGTCTGGGAAATCCTGGGCAGAAATATGGAAGTACTGATGTGGATTCTTTGTTTAGGCTGACAGGAACTAAAGTAGAGCTTTCCATGCATGCAGACAAATAGGGGGAATTTTTGTGAGGTTAAAATGCAGGAATATTGTGAATATTCCCTGAATCAATTCTAACTACAGGGGGATATATCAGTTTGTCTTGGCATTCTTAGTGCAAGGAAAGGTAAAACAGGTTTAAGAAATAAGAGGGCTTTAAAGGCATGCTTTGTAAATAATTGTTTTTAACAGCAGTGATCCCTAAAGCTGGATTAAAATAGTGGTTTTAACAGGCTGAGTGCACTGTAGTTTGTGAAAAGTTCCACGTACTGCTGTTTGAACCAAGTAACCTGAAATAGAAAAGTATTCTGTACTACTCTAGTACCAGGGCACTGACTTCTTATAATTGCTAATAACAAAAGATGGTGATATTGTCTAGGCACAAGGCTACCCTATTAAGTTTAAGCTGAAAAATCCTCTTTGTGGAGCAACTTTGAAAAAAAATTTTCCTGAAACTCTGACTGTCCTGAGACTGGTGATTTACTGTAAAACAGCCAAAAAGAGACATTACAGCCTTACAAAGCAGATAATTCTGTGTTGTTGAAAAACTGAAATGGCAAGCAACAAAAAATAAAAATGTGCACTTGTTCTTGTACCAACGAAGAAGAAATTATGCATTTAGTGCACTTGATAAGTAATAAGGCAATTTAAAAAGAAAATAAAAAGTCTTCATTCTAAAGAAACAAAGGAAACCACTCACATTTGTGGTTTGGATCATGCTGAAGGTGATATTGAGCCACAAGGAATGACTAATGAATTGTGGTCCACAATCCAAGACTTCCTGGAAAAAAAGTTTAAAAATTAGTCTTTATGGCAGCAAAACTCTCCCCACAAATGTCTTTACCTAGAGCAATCCTTATCATGCCACACGTTCTAAGACATGCAGGAACTGCTGTCATTTATCTAGATTCAGCATTAACTGGCAGTTCTGAACTATTTTGAAAATGATCAAAAGCATGCAAAAAAAAAAAAAAAGAAACTGAAAAAGGGGGGTGAAGAGAAGAACACACACTTCAGAGCTCCTCACATTTTACTGTGCATTGCTTCCCTGCTGTGTGATTTCTCTGTTTTAGCTTCAGTACTGCTGTGGCTGCTATCTGTCTTAATGGAGAGGTTCATAAGTTTGACTGATCCTGTATCCAAACCTGCTTCTGCCCATATTTGATCAACCACAAGTGAGGCTGAGATGTGTGAGAGCCCTGGGCAGGCATAATGGCTGCTTAATCAAGCAGATGTATCCAAATAATTTTTATATCCAAATGGTTCCTTTTACATCTAAATGTTTGCTTTAGGGGGGCTCACGGGTTCTGCTGAGCACTTGCCCTGCAATCCCAGATGTTGGCTCCTCCTCTTGTGTCTTTTGGCATCTGGTGCAATCAGCACCCAGGTTCAGGTCTGGCAGCCTGGGATCTGCCAACACGGGCAAGCCAGACGACTTACTGCTCTCTTTCACAACACAAAAATGTGTTAAGATAATACAGATACCCTCATTATAGGGCATTACTCATAGGTGCTTATTTTAAAAAGTGTGTGATTGAAGGATTTTAGATAATTTGCAGTTAAGCTTAGTTCTTGTTTTTAATATTAAATATAATGTAAATTCCCTCCCTTCATTTGTACAATCCTCCATTATTTTAAAAAGTAAATTACAGAATTAGGGTGGGCTGACCTAACGAAAAAGAAAAGAAAGGGAAAAAATGGAGAAACCCATTACAATGAGGAAAGATATTATGGTCATGGGTTGAAAGAGCTGAAGGAATGAAGAAAGGCTATGGAAAATAAAATCAAGAAAAATATATCAGAAAAACAGTGAGAGGAGGGGAATTATAGAGCAATGAAGAGCACATTAAAAAAATTATAATTCAGACATATTTGAATAAATGAAAATATGGTGATTACTGCATGAAAAAAGGAAACCTTCTTTCAATTTGGTCTTTCAAAATTAGACTATCAGTGAAGATATTCATAATGAATTAGCTGCTATGGGTTTCTGTATTGACACATCTTATTTGCATTGCATCCAGTCTAGAATCCAAATAAAGTAGAAGAGGCTTAAGACATTTTCTTAATCCTGCTGGTTTATGTTAATTTCCTTAAGAAAAGGAAAATGTCCTTTTCTGAGAACAAAACCAAAACTACTTGCAAACTTAAGGGTAGGACCAGGTAAAACATGAACTAAACACCAACACCCTATGGAGTTAGGAGCACAAACTCTTGTTGGTAGCTTAATGCAAAGGCTTAATAAAGCACTCACACACACTTACCCCTTTTATATGGTTGATATATGTTAGCCAAGATAGTATTGGCATATCTACCACAGCATAGCAATTTTCTCTGTGCAAATAACTCCATTTAAGTAACATTGCATGTGCTGGCAACTGTAGAAGTTAATTCTATACTTTCATTACATGCCATAGCCAGTTCAGTGGATACTGGATATTCTTGCAGGAAGGCAAGTGTATGTGACAGGAGTTTGCATGCAAGCACTGTCATGAAGGTTAGGGAGGTTGCACAACTGAAATGAAAGACAATTTAATGTATTAATTTCCTTATCCATTACTTATTCAAATTAATGTTATGGGCATATGGCTAAATTTGTTTCTTTGCAATGGATTAAGGTGTTAGAGAAAAATCTGTTCGTTACCGTGGGAAGAAAGAAAAAAAACAAACCCAACAATCAAAGGCAGTTGTTGCAATGATTTTTTGCTAAATGATGTGAAAGACATAATTCTTTGAACTTGGATTTAGCTACAGAGGGTTTACACAGCTTTTAAATAGTTTTTTTTTAAAATAAAACAGCTCATGCTTGCCCAGCTTCAACACACACCAATTATTTGTACTAACTCTACTTCTCCTTTAAACAGGAGCTGTGCTCAGGAAAGATTTCCTGTGTCTAAAAATGGCTTGTTAAAAAACCAATAGAAATTCACTGAAATTAATTATTTGACACTTCTTTTCCTGATATCTTGCAGAGTAAAATACCCATATGTGCTCTTAACACATTTTTGAAACAATTTTTCATGAAATGATGTAGTGTTGTATATTAATAACTATGTATTTTGAGGAAACAATTGTTATCAGTAAGGGTGTACATTTTTTAGAGAGCATTTGGGTATCTTGGCCTTTATTTTGTTTTGAATTTCCAGAGACTTTCCACTGAAGTAACATTTACTTTTGAGGTGTGTAATTGGGACTCAGCATGCCCTATGCTGTACTCTTTGATGTTCACCAGTGCTGTTAAAGAAATGAGTTAGAACTGGGAGTCTGGTATCTGCTAGGGCAATTCTTAAACCCACAGGATGACTGCCTTTTCATTGCTTCACTTTCTGTATGTATTTGTAGCCCTTTTCTTTGGGCTTCCTGAACTGTCATGATACAAGGAGAGTCCCAATTAGCCAGATAAGCAAGTCAGGTTTTTTCATGGGATTAAAAAAAGCCAGGCAACTAGTCGGTTAAATTCATACTCATAGGAACTGTGGTGGTTTTGGTTTGGGGTTTTTTAGCTGTTTTTTGGCTTCTCTCCTCCCCAACTACTTTTTGTCTTGTTGCTTAACAAAAAAAAGTATGTCTGATGAGATATCAATACCTAGGGGAATATTACCACATTAACTTTTCTGCCTCTGGTATAATCATTTGTCTCTTTAAATTGACATCAGCTGAGGCCACTAAGACCCTCACACCAAAAAACACTTATGACACCCTGCACTGCCTTCAAAGCTTATTTTGTACGTCCTGGTCTGTTTGTTTTTGATCTGAGGCACAGTACATATTTTGGGGGCAATTTCACATATTACAGCAAACTAATCATCTCCGTCCCTTCTACTGGCCTCATTTCACATTCTAGAACAAGCCCTTTTTGGACAATAAATTTTACTTAGACTAAGTCTTTCATTAGCATAGGAGAAGAAAGTGATGCAGTCCAGAAGCAGGAGTTGACAGTGCTTTTCATTCAGGCTTCTTAGCTGCTGTTTTCAGTCTGGAAGAGATTTCTTAGACTGTTTTTCTGCGTTGAGTTCTTCTGTTTTATGTCATCCCAAGACTGTCCACCATATAGCTTGAACTATTCTTCCCCAAGGGTGAAGTTTTCTCTGCTTTTGTCTCACATAGCTTCTACTCAGGACTACTGTGCATCATAAGTTATCCCGCAGGATCTACATTCTTCCTCTACCAAACATGTGCTTTTGCTCCAGCATCAAAATCACAGGTCTGGGGCCCCTGAGAGGTACATCTTTTCAGAATACTCAGAAAACAGTAGGAGGAAACTGCAGATGAAAATCACCTCATCCATCTGTTTTACACAGATGTTCTCACAAGGGATGGAGGCCCAAAACAACAGGAATGCAGTGGTGGACTTGGCAAGAAGTGTCCATAGGAGATACTTCAGGAAGCAACTTATCTAGAGAGTGCTGTTTCCCAGAGTAAAGTTGCAATCAGACATCAAGTGGGAGATGGCCATCATTGAAGTGAGGTTGTCATGCCTATACTTGAGCAGAAAAAGAAAACATGACTCATATAATCTTTTTTTCCCATGAAAACTCAGCTAATTTAATTACCATAAACAGTTATTTCAATTCAAGGAGCAAAGATCCTTGATACCCCTATCCTTTGAAATGATGATATACTTAAACACTGGCGTACGTGAATCCTAACAGTTAAATATGGCAGTTTTTGTGTCTATGAAACAATACAGAAATTTTGGCATCCAGCAAAGGGACAGAAAGTCTCCCAGGTAATATTCACAGCCCACTGGTCAGTGATGTCGCCAGGCAAAATTTTATGGGAGACCTGCTTGCACAAGGGAACAGATTCAAATCAGTGTACTCTGCTTGGTCTTTTCTGCACATCAGCATGGTGTCTCTGAGCCTGTCTCTGCACCCTTGTTATATCCAAGCAATGAGCACACACTCACCACTCTCACAGTCCTCAATAAAAGGGAAGCACTTCACCCTTCTCTTCATCATCAGAAAGATTGTTTTTCGTGGACAGAATTATCCAGGAATCTCCCCACCATGTTCAGGAAATGGTTAGACAGAACTGGATCCTGACAGGTAGATCTACTCCCCCTTCTCTACTATACTTTGGAATTTATTTTGAATTTTGGAAATTTATATAATTTATATAATTATTAATTTATATATTATAGAAATTAATTTATATAATATATATCATGATGTTCTGTATAACAATTAGTGTTGTAGCACTTCTGTTATACAGGTTATAAATTTGCCATGAATTATTTAGAAAAAATAATCTACTGGAGTGTACTGGCTGCAGTGTGTAGGGACAATCCCTCTGCAAGGAGTGGCCATTTTAAAAAAGGGTTTTTTAAATGACCATAACTTTCTAAAATGTTTTGCGTTTTTGGTTGTAGGTCTGCTCTGCCCAGCTGGGGATATTTTTGAAAGTTGAACAAAAACAGCTTAGATGCTAGTAGATGAAATATAAGTAAAAACATACTTTCTGCTTCTTTAAGAAATGAAGCGTTTGGTAAAAATAGAAATTCAGCTGATGTGATTTGGGTACGAAAGGAAATAGTCTTTACCAAGGGGTGTGAACAGTCTCATTCCAAAGGAAATGGTTTTGATTTCTCTGAGGTTTTAAAAAATTGCTCAGGACCTGATCAGAAACCCATTGACGTCAAAGGGAAGATTCACAGTGCCTTCAGTGGGCTTAGGATCAAGTGTGAACTGAGCATGGGCAACTATTCAAGGCCTTTACATCACCACCATCAGTTTAGCATCTGATTCTTAGAATGTGTTTTGACTTGGCCTCTGGCTTTGAGATAGTGGGTATAATTGCATCTCCAAAAGTAACTGCAGGTATAAATCAGTGATGAATTTTTTTTTGCACCTACATCAAAAGTTTGATCTCAAAATGAAGCATCGGTGATGAATTCTGTTATGCAGATAGCAGAGAATGGAACTTATGGGTTGTTTCAGGTTCATTTTGGCGCCCTGGGTGATTCCACTTTTTTAATTTTTGTAGCAACTGCTGGTCCATGAACCACCTCACATCTCATTTGGGCAAAAGCTTTGATAAGACCAGGGATGCTGAACTGGACTTTAAGTTGCTGTATTCTGTAGTTGAAGAGTTTGTTTAGATGAGCTGAAGAGAGAACATTCTTACAGGATGAGAGAAGGATGTTGCACTTCAGATGATGATTCATGAATGACGTAGCTGGGATAAGTAGAGATGCTTTCTTCTGATAAGGACAGGCAGATATAAACACACACTGTCTATTAATGAGTACTTAATCTGCAGTCTAAAGTCGTGTCAGTGTAAATTAATAAAATTACAGATGTGCTCTGCTGGCCAAATGTGAGTAAAAGAGACTGCAGAAATATCTGTAAATGTTTTTCACCCAGAGAGTGTAAAAACACTGGAATCTCCTCCTGGGATAAAGCTGTGTCTTCAGTTGCAGGAATTTCTGCAGAAAAGAGACTATGTTAACAGGCTGGGAGAGGACAGACAGACAGAGAAGAGACTTTTGACTGAGATCCAGGATGAATTTTTCCATGCTATAATGTAGTCTGAGGTGATATCAGCTGCCCTAACTTTGATCAGCCAGTTAGCTGCTCTACTTGACTTGTGAGGCTGAGTGCTGGAATGAGAGTGAGGCAATTCAAGAAACCAAGATCTTTTCCACAACAGAAAAATGCATAACCTAAGAAAGATATAGGAAAAAAAAAGTTCCCAGCATCCCATTGTGATTACTACTTTGTTTTCAATGGACTGTTTAAACTATTTAGCTTCCTTTAAAATCTCTACAGTGCATTGGCACCAATAATGACCATACTTAACTGGCTGCTGGAAAAAATGTGCTAAATTTCTCCTAAACAAAATAAATATTATTCAACTGACCAGTAACACAAATAGAAAATTTTCACTTATTTCCAATCAAGCTTTGATGTATTAAAAGAGCAGTTAAAATTCTGAATAAATTACTGATGTTGAAGCATAAAATTTATATAATTAAACAGTACTTCATTCTGAGACTATTAATGTTTTAAATTGTTTGGATTTCTAGTACTGAAATATTGGGCTGAATTGAGGATAAAAAATGTATCTGCTGAGTTCTACAAATCTAAGCTATGAAAAGTTGCTAAGCATATATTTCTTACATTTTTAGACTTGCCAGTCTCATTGCTCAAATAAATACTTCTTCTTCGAAGCTTACTTTTATAACATTTTCTTAATCCTGCCTGCTTATTTTGTTTTACTTTAAACAAATGTAAAATCTCTACAAAGGACCCTGGTTCTGCGCTTTTTCCAGATCAAATATACATAACTAAATGTTGTTTCTTCTAAAGTAACAGTGAACAGCTTATGAAACATACACCTGCTGGTATGAAAAGAACCATCAAATGCCAAATTTTAAAGAAAATTCATTCAAATCTTTATTTTTATAAGCTCTTAACCACAGACCAGCTTTGTCTCGGGACCAATAATGACGCTTATCAAAAATTTTCTACATGATTTAAAAATTTTCCTTTTAGACATCCTTTGATAATTGACATTCACTGGCATTCTCAATGGATGCAACCTACAGATCTTTGTTGAATTGTGGGCTCAGAGTGATACTGTTTTCACATTGCATATGAAGATAGTGTAAAGAACTCTATGTGATCACATTTTGCTATGCAGATTTAGGTCACAAGTCCTGCTTAACCTACATCATCTAATGTACAGTTGTTCCAGATCCAGTAACCAACTTAAAATTGAAAGTTAATACATTATATTAATAATAACATACTGCCTATAGGATCATTTGTCAGTGTTACCATAAAAGACTGATGATTTGATAACTGAAGAGTATTTATTACAGGGGCAATTTGTACAATTATACTATAAATAAGAATGTCTCAGCATTTCTATAATAAATCCTATTTTCAGTGGTCTATTACTCGGTTGTAAAAAAAATTGCCCTGGGCTGTATTAGATCTATTGGAGGTACAATAGCAATAATGTATTACCAAAATGTACATTTAATCCAGTGAGTAATATAGCCTTGAAAAATGCTTAAATGTGTATTAAATTGATCACAGATATTATTTACATAAAGATTGGGACAAATCTTTTGGATACTGTCAATATTCTAAACAAAAGGTCTATAGGTATGATGCTGATCTTATTTGCATAGGAGTAAATCATATCTAAAACTACACTGGTGTCAAGAGAGCTGCCCCAGGCCAAAATGATCCCTGATGAAAAATATGAAGGAGAAAAAAATCAGCCATGGATATAGAATTATTCAAAATTAGCTATATAGGATGGGCTTAGATGAAATGTAAGAAGCTGTCAAGCATCATACATGCTGTCAGACTTTTAAAGACCTGACACTGAGTAAAAAAGAGAAACTGTATCTAGGGAATGACAGCTGGCAATTTCTGTTTATCCTTGGCCGGGTTGTACCCCACCTGAATAGTTATCAGTGACATAAAGGATGTCAGCACCACCTTTCCCTGGGCATGCAGGAGTTGGACACACGTGCCAGGACTGTCCCTTCCCAGTATCCCCCGGCTGTGAACCCCAGCAAAGTGGATGAGGGGGTGTGGGAAGGAGATGGGCCCACAGAGGTGCTGAGCAACATCAACACGGGTGGTGCACAGCATGTGCATTTTACTGACATGCTGTGCTGCACTGGAGGCATTGTGCCTCTCCAAGGTATAATCCCTTCCAGAGTTCTCCTCAGAGTTGTACAAATCCACATCACCCTTTAATTAACACTGTGCCTAGGAGGCACAACTGAGCCTTTAGCCACAGGCTTTACATACACCTTAACTTGCAAATTGCAGATAAAAGTACTTAATTTAAGTATAAACTGCTTCTTTCTTTTTTTTTAAAGAAAGGCCTTGATTTACATATGGAAGAGAAAGTAATTACATTTAACTGATGTCACAGCTCTTAAAGAGTATTTGATAATAATTAATCACTGAGAAAAAAATAGAAAGAAGAAAATTCAGTTCATTCCAGAGCTGCAGTCAAAACTCCAGCCTCTGAAAGAAAATTTTACTCTGTTCTGTTCTACTCAATTATATCTTATTCTCTTCTTTCCCAGATTTTACATTACACATATAATTTTAACACTGAAGCATCTTTCCAGAATACTACATTCGACAATATGATTGTATTCCATCTTCTGTTCCATCAACTATAGTCCACAAAGTCAATCAGAGCTGTGACATCTCAGTGTCATGCAGGACGGGCAGGCATCTTTCAAAATTCTCTAGCCACTGGATTTATTTTTTAATGTAGACTTCATCAGAGTTTATTCTCATCATAATGTTGAGAAAGTGAATGTGAAATGAATCCAGTCCTGATGCGCCTCTACCCCTCCCTCCATCAGCATGTCAGAGCACTGGGCTTCTGTGTTTATAAATGGCATTTACCCTCCTATCTATCCATTTTACTTAACTACTCTCTCAGCAGAGTGCAGAGAAGCAGAATCAGGATGCTCACAAGACCTTTGCTTGAATATCCAGCTCATGATCATAGACAGACACCAGGGCATAAGTGACATTTTTGTGCTACATCAGTACTGTATCACATGTGCCTACACCAAAAAGTATGGTATTTCCATGAGTTTAAAGATATTTGCCCAGCATTTTTATTCTTCTATGTTTTCTTCTCTTTTAACTAACAACTATTAGCAGCTTCTGGTTTAAATGGGTTTGTGGTCAGAAATACAAAATGTTTTACTCTGCAATTCAGTTTTTTTTGCATCTTTTCCAACACATATATCCAAAGAAGAAAATAGTTTATTTTGGAGTCCACACCAAAAGAATGTTAGAAGTCATCAAATAGAGTGAAGAGTAGAGCATACACTGTTCTAAGGATGGCTTCAATCCCCTAAAAATTATAAGCCAGATTCTGCTCTCATTGGTATCAGTGGGAATATTTCCACTGACTCCAGAATATGAACAATCAGATCCTGTACTATTAAAACACAGACAGATATTGCTAAAGGGATATTTTTACTCAATATTAAAATATAAATCCATACAACATAAGCTTGAAGGACAAGTTTCACTGGTTTTACTAAGAACAGAACAACAAATGAACCAGAACTTGCAAGGATCATACCATTACCCCTTTAACCTTTCTGAATATCAGGGTGTATTTTGCTTGTTTGCTTTTATCACAGAAAGGTTTTTATTGTACAGTTATTGCTACAGATGCTCAAGTTACCTGGAATTTCCTAACTCCATTCATTTATGGAGTTTTGCCAAGTGCTAGCTGGTTTTGCTGTTGATTATAGCTTGTTTATTAGAAACTACTGTATAATAGAAGAGGTGCTTTGGTCCAAAGTAATGGAGAGGTATTGGGACTGCTAACTCAGAGCTTTCTCATTCAAATCATGATGTTGGCAAAGCAAATGAGCAGCCATTTCTCACCCTCAGAAGGACAAGGCAATGAGCCTTGCTTCTCTCTCTGAAGTCAACACAAGTTCACTGTCACTCTTCAACATACAAGAAATCCTCTGTAAGCACAGCTTGGGTCACTACAGACATCCCAAGCTGAGACAGAGGTGGCAGTGATGCAGTCAGGCTGTTGATTTGTTTTTCTGTACAGCACATAGTTCTTGATTTTTTTCTCCACAGCAGCAACAGACAAACTTATAAGTTCAGAACATAGCTCCAGTCTACCTTCCACATAATTTACTTTAATTAGGTTTCTAATGCAAAAGTAATCTAGCTTTAAAGTTCCTTGCTGCAGGTAATGTTAGCATTGGATAGTCAAACCAAGTTTTCCTTTCTATGACAGCCTACCCAGAAGGCCAGTCATGGTATCAGTCCCAACAATCACCAGCACCCATGAAAAACTTGCCCTCTGCCTCTCAGGAGGCATCCTCTCTCTAGATATACCAGAATCAGCAGTCATACTCTTCCTGCAAATACCTGTGATGGTCCAAAGTAGAGGTTGTCCTGCTACAATAAAAGGGAATCTCAAGGTGAACGTGTGTCTAATAGGGCTGCAAGTTAATGCACCATTGCCTGAGGGTAATCCATGGAGTTGAATTGGTCATTAATAGCTTAGAAACCACAACCAAGCAAAGACAGGCTAAATGAGCATAAGAACAAAGAACAGAAAAATGAGCTATTGAAAGCAGGACTTTCTGAAGTTCATGGGCCACTGATTTGACACGTTTTCCATCTCTGCTTCCAAATGACTGGGCAAAATTGTTCAGAACCATGAGGGTCACACATTCATTCAAAAATGGTAGAAAAAATGAAATCAGATTATTTAACTGATGCCCCTGACTAGGGAAACTCCATGTATTTGTGAGAGGAATGTTTTAATCTTCCATTCAAAAAAGAAATGACCTCTCATGGCATGCCTGATAATTTAGGGTCTTAGGTTTTTGAATTGTGCTACTGTATGTAGCTGAAAATTGTTTGATAAACATCACTAAGTGGCCTGGCTTTAAACCAAGCCTGTCATCTAGTGGAGTGCTATGCTATTCCAACTTTAATCTAGATAACTGGCACACATAAAATAAGGAAACACAAATGTGACACAGCTGCAGCTAGTCTGCTGGAGCTAAAATGCTTATCAGTGTTTTATGCCTGTAATATGAGACTACTTACTGATGGGAGAATCCTATGAGCAAAAGAGTGACAAAAAGATTGCTTTGATATAATTGGTTCTAAAAGTGTTGGAGATTTAGAATTTATGGTGCCTTCAGTTTCAAGTAAAATGTTTCTTGTGTTATGACTTCAGTAGGTGTTAAAAATGCTGCAGAACTATGGCCAAACTTCACAAGTTACTGTCCAACATGTGCAGCAAGCAAGGTCTTCAGTAAAGAATAGGTTAATGATCAACAGCCTAAAGCAAGGCCCCCAACATAACCTAGAATGGCTTACTAAGCAATCCATGTGCCATTTCTGAATAATGTATCTGAATGTGCCAGGAAAACATAATGTATGAATTAAATTTACTAAATTAGAGTCGGCATAGTAAATTAAATAAATAGTGTGTGATCCAAGTGTTTTTGTCAAAAGTGCCTTGATTATAATGCCACATACTGTACTAAAAACCTAATAAATACAGAAAGTCAGCTGGATAACTACAGCATAAGTATGCCAAGTTCTGGCACTTGAGGCAGATATAAGAAACCTTATTTTTGCTCTAGAAGTAAAGAAAAAAAAAATACACTATCACTTACCCTACATTTCAAAACAGGAAACAGGTGCTGAGAAAAGAAATAGATCTGCTCCTTTAATTTTGACCCTAGAGACAATATGGGGGAAAATCAATTCTGGTAGTAGAAGAGACAGAGGAACAGTAATATAAACCAGAGATTCTTTGGTCAACCAAGCTGTATTATACAGCTGTGCTGAACCTCTTATTAGGTCCATACTACATACTTTGTCTCTCAAGAAGTATCTCTGCAAAGGTGTAACATGCTGTTGTGATTACAATATTGCTTGAAAAAATCTGAAATAGGTGCCAGATTACCAGCATGTCACTGGGATGCTAAAAAATGGTGGCTTTGGCTCCTTGCTTTGCACCAAACTAAAGTCTGTTGTACAGAGTTGAGTAAATACCTATGCACAGGCTTGCTCTCCTGGGACAGTAGCATCCTGTCATCCATGAAATGCCTGTAGAGGTTTTCTGAGACTAATGGTCCAGCCTGGAGGCTGATGTAATCTCTACAGCTCACACCAGACTGCATAGAACTGCTCAGGCTGGGCAGACCTGGTACCACCAGCAGAAGAGAAAGAATTTTCTCTGCCTGTGCAAATCAAAGCTGCATAATTTAGTCAAAATACTAATAGCTGTCATAAAGCTGTGAGCTAACAAAGATGAAACAAGGCAAAAATATTGAGACTGGCTGCTGGCAATGACAGCAGATTCCGAAGTCATCTAAGTGGCTTGTTTTTGAAAAGATTGTAACTTTACATAGCAATTCTCCCTGATTCCTCTTGGCTGTTAGGCACTGTCACCAGATATATTCAAAGCTGCCATGTTTGGGTTTTTTTTATTGGGTCTCCAAGATAAACTTCATAAAAACTTGTATGTTTTCAAACTATATGAGGATTTTAGGGCTCAGTTGATAAGCATTTGTGACTAATCTGATTTAGGGGAGGATGACATGCAATTAGGCTGATGATCAGCTTGCAGTTTGTGACTGCTAAGTCCCTATGTAGATGGCATTCTCATTTTTATGACCTGACCACATCCCTCCCCAAAAAATAGTCCAAGAAGCTCCAGGCCCAATTTTTCACAAGAGTCTGATCCAGAAAAGTAAACATTTGAGAAAGCGTGAAATTTTAAGCATTTGTGTAGTTCTACCAGCTTCAACCTACTCATGTTATGCTGGATCAGTCTCAGACTAGAGTGAGATATCTGTGAGAGTGTAACTACCCAGTATTCTGCATATACCCCTCCAGTTGGGTTGTGCAATGGTTTCTTTTGCACTGGAATGTAGTGAGTTGAGCCTTTGTTTGGAAGCTTGGATGCTAGTGTAGAGGAGTGGCATTTTCCCTCAATTATTATTATATGTAGTAAATAGATGTTAGGTATTTCTAAAGGAAAAGCATTATTCCTCTACAGTATGTATGTTTGCCCAGAAAAGATGCATTCCTTCTCTCTGTAATGAGAGGCAGGGCAGAGTTTGGTGAATGTGTCTCTTTGCACACACAGGCATGAATGTATTTTATGTTTAAACTAAGTGCATGTTATAAAACACAGACCAAAAACTGATTACTTGCAAGGATGGGTAACGGTATGTGGCTAAAGTTTAGGCAAGCACATAATTGTGTAATGAAATCACTTAAATGCATTGGAAAATTAATTTTCGTTTCACCCTCAGAAAAACTGATCCGTATGGGAAGAACTGGAATTTTTTGCTGAGGTTTTAACTTCTGTTCCCTCAGCCTTCTCACATACCCTCTCGCCCTTTCTGCTGGGCCTACAGCTTTTACATGTCTCTCCATGACTCTCTTCCTTTTGTCTGCCTCCTCAATGGCTCCAGAGTCCTAAAGAAATGTTCAGCTTTGAAGACTGGCCTAAAAAAATGGTAATTTTCCAGACAAAGGCCAGGTGTTACTTCCAATTCATTCAGTATGCATCCCTATTATCCTGCGGGTCAGCTCCTGCTGAGCGCGCTCCATGGGTGTTCCGACTGCGTAAGGCCTGTGAGATTTGCCCCGTGTGACTGAGCCGCGGATGGAACTTTCATATCTCTTATTTTAGCAGCAGTCAATTTGCTAAACTTTCTTAACAGCAAGCTAGAGGTGATTTCTGTGTCACAGCCTCACAGCTTTCTCACACCAACCAGCGGAGGAGACGTAGCGTCCATCGTCAGAAGATGGCTGCACACGAGAGCTCTGGCTCTGGCCTGCAGGCAGGGTGTCCATCAGCGAGCTCCCACTGCAGCTCTGCCTCTACAGGGGGTGCGGATTTTGGCCCGTTGGATTTTGGCTCATTGGAATTAATTTGGCTCATTGTGCCTTTTCCTGCTCCCCTTAGAGAGGGAATATCAGTTCCCCCCACAGGCAGTTCAGTAGGAGGAGATGTGGGCCAGGCTGTGCAAAGCAGCCTTCCCCGGGCACACCAGGGCTGCACATCTGGATCAGAGCCTTGGCAGGGCTCGCACAGGCATTGAGTCACTTGCCAGGATTCTGTAATTCCTTCTGGAGGCGCCATCATCTGTGCAGATATGTCTTGGGAGCAAGGTCAGCCATTTCAAGCAAACAAAGAGTTTGGATCATTGCTTACTCTTAGGGCAGATTATTTTTTCACTATCTCTGCAAACAGGGTTAGATGAAAAAAAGAAACAACCCACCCTTTGTCAATATACTGTATCCAAATCAAACTAATGTGTTTGTTTTCTGCTAGAAAACAAAGTTTCAGTTTCCAAATAAACCATTTATAGAGTCATCACTCTGGAATTTTGCCTTTCTTTCCTGTATCTCTTTCCAGATAGAGAGAAGAATCATCTTAGGTTATCTGAAGCTGCTTATCTCCAGTTAAATCCCAATTTCTTTTAAAGAAATGCTAAACGCTGCTGAAAATCCCAGAAGTTAGATGCCGAGATGTTATTCAAAAACTTCCTTTTGAATTTTCATTGCCTCAGATTCATTTATGGTGATTCCCCTTACATGTTACCTCTGGAAAACCTTGCATCATATTCAGTGATAGCTAGATTAAGCTCAGGATGTTTAACTGCATTTTCTTAATCAAATCAAATATCTTGTTATAACAGTGGATTAAATTGAACCACCATGTCACTATGGGACCACTAGAATACTTGACTTTACTAGTTTCAGGCTAAACAGAAATTTCTAGAATAAGGTTAAAATTGTGCATTTATAATTTCTTATTTTTGAATGAGTTGTTTATCACCTTCCTTATATATTTTTATTATGCACTTTTATTGCTCAGCTAGGAACATGTACCATACCTTCTAAATGCTGAGTACAAAAAGAAGGAAAAAGAGAAAAAAAAAGATATTTAAACAAGATTGGGACATCATAAATAAATCCCTCATTGCATTAGACAGGAAAAAAAGGGAAAATAAATTCTTCTGCAAAGCATCCTAAACCAGCCATGTTATGGGGAGGATCTAGGCAAGGCAACAAAGGTGGTGGAGAAGTATAATGAGTGACAGTGAAGGACTCTGTGTTTACACAGACTCTGTGAGGGCAGCTGTGAGTGGGCTCAGCAATTAAACAGAAGCAAAGGGTTATGATGAAGCACAAACCCAACAAACCCGTGCTTTGACTGGGAGACAGATGACTTGAATGCAGCTACTCACGGTTTTTGCTGAAGAGGGTGAGAGGAGATGATCACCGAGCCCAGGATGGCAAACCACAAGTTCACCTCAATGTGGTGAAAGACACATTGGAATGTGGATCTTTAAATATGTGTTCAGATTTCATTACAGCCATGGAAGCTGGCAGGTGCCTCTGTGTGAAAGTATTTAGCAGAAGAGAAATGGACTTAATGACGGGCTTGGATGCTCTTCTGTGTTTCAAGTAGACAGTGCTGAAATGAAGATGATGTGAGGCCTGTAGTTACAGGGGTTTTTAATATCTAAACACTATTTCACAACTTTTTTTTCCCTGTCGAGGGTGAGTTTTTATAGTTTAGCCTTTAAGCTTGTGAAGCAGAAATTTAACATGTCAGTGTTGACAGACTGTTAACTATAGCAGCAATGATGAAGCTTCCATAATATTAACCTTTCAAAAAATAAAACTGCAATAATGATGTTGTTTCCATTAGACCTTTCAGATCACTTACAAATTATCTGGAACTCCTACTGTTTATTTGTTTTTACTTCAGATTCTTGCCCCAAGCACTTAAATAATTGTAATAAAATAATAATAGAATTAAGATTAGATAAATTAAGTGGAAATGAAACTGAATACATTTTCCATGACAGCTGGCAAGTCCCATTCTGTGACTGCTCAGAAACAGAACTGGAATTTTTATGACAGTAGACAATAAGGCGATCGTGTACAGGATGTAACCCAATGCTCAAGAGGAGCAGTGTGCAAGTGACACATCAACAAAAACAAACTTGTTTCATTTATGTACTATTAATTACCATAACTTACATAATCATGGACATCTGTTCTCCCTTTGTCATACATGTACCTATGCACAGATAATTACCACTATCTACTGGCCAGAAGAGCAAGCAGCATAATATAAATAGATTATAACATATAATTGTATATTATATTCATAAATGTATATGTATATGTATATCTATATGTATATGTATATCTATATGTATATGTATATCTATATGTATATGTATATCTATATGTATATGTATACACACACAAGTAAGACCATCTCTGTCTCATTTATTCATGCATTGCTTTGCAAGTGATTTTTTTAGCTCTTGAACTTCACATTGAAAACTGTAATAACTTGTTCCAACTTGCATATTTGGAAGAACATTATAGAGAAAAAAAGAGCAAATAAATTTTAAGTACTCAAAAAATATGACAATATCAGTTTAGTATCTTTCGTCATGATTGTTCCAAAACACTGTTTCAAAAGATCAAAAGAGTTTGTTTTCCAACTAGGCTGTAAAGGTTCATCACCTTTAATATAGCTGTATTCTTCCAAAAAAAATAGCCACTGACTTGTTGCATTATTCAGATAAAACTGAAAAGCAACTGGTGCAATTACAATCCTTAGGAAATAGGGTTTTTTACCCCTGTGTTGAGTCTTGAGTACCTAGGGGTAATATTTGTTTCATGAAATATTTAATGACTGTCCCTTTCCAATAACTGTGCTTTTGGAGCCCAGAGAGCAGCGTTCCTTGAATATCACATCACAGAACCATAGAATGGTTTACATCGGGAGGGACCTAAAGTTCACCTAGTTCCAATCCCTTACCATGCAGAGGGGCTGTTTGTTTTTGTGCCTTAAGTTTTACAGGCATATATCTCCTATAATCAAAATAAGGGTTAGTCAAGAGCACAGCTCTGTTAAAAGTAACATTTTGTAACAAAGAAGTGGAAATACCACACACATGAGGTTAATAAACGTACTTTACATTGAAAAATATATACTTCTGTGAGATAGGTAAAAGCAAAACCTTGCTTTAACATACATTTTTAAAAGCTCTGAGATCTTCAAAGGCTGCTAATATTTAATGAGCTTTATTAAATTTATAAATTTTGAAATTTATATGCAATTGTACATACCAATTTAATTTTAAATTTCATCCTACCTAGTTAATGGGCCTGAGTTAGGTTGCATTTCTGTAAACTGCTGTTGGATGACAAGTCAAAAAATGGTTATGATATTTTTCTACAAGTGTCCTGGAAAACACATCCTGAATTAAATAACCCTAAACAGCAGGTACTGAATTACTGCTCCCACTTTTATGAAGGATAACTAATCAAATCAATCTATGTGTGCTCTTGGTTAGAGAAATACCTGCATGTGATGGAGAATTGCTGCTCCATGTTTAGTTATTTCGGAAAACACTATTAACTGTACATTTGGATATTTAACTAATTTAATGTCTTTTTTCAGCCTCCACCCTTTTGGTCAGTGCACAGGGATTGTCCCACCAGCTGGGAGGAACTGAACAGACCAATATGGTGAGGAAAGCTTGCTTTACTGAAAGTAAAAAAACCTATTAATGTACTGCCAAATACTCATAGGGAAAAAGAGCAAGACACAGACCATAAAATTCTTACATCTGTTGACCATTTAATCTTTTGTTCTGTAAATATCATGTAGTGATGTATATTACGAAAGGAAAAAGAAATAAACTTCTACCACAAAGCTGTATGAGAACCCACTGTACATTTCTTCCCTATTTGCCAGTAAAGCAGATTAGTCTGTGTCCTGAGGGTTTAGATAACTTCCACTCTTTTGTTTTCCCTTTTGCTTTTTTTTTCCCAGTATATATCTGTTTTCAGTCTCTAGTGTAGTAATTCAATAATGTATTCATTTCAATCCCGTGAAACTATTTACGCACTGTGCTTCTGTTGTATTTCTTTGGGGAGAAGAAAACTCAAAAGATCACCAGGAGAAAGTCAAGTCATCAGTCCATGGTCCCATTGGGCTTGTGGAATTAAGGGATGAAATCTCTGCTGTTGTACAATGGTCCATGAGGAGGCTGATGACAACAGGGAAGGAAAGAAAGATTGGGAAATAATTATTTATTTTATCAGTTTATGACTCCTGAGGAACTACTCCACTGTTTTAAATTAGTTTTCCTCTGCCTTCACACCTTCACATCAAGAGACTGATATCCACTGGAAACAGCTGGAAGACAATATTTGAGGTGATCCTGTGATTTGTAAAAGCTAATGGGGATGAACAAATATTGATATATAGATATAGCTATAGATATGGATAAGTCAAGCAAAGGAAACCGAACTTGATTTGTACTAATCTATGTCCGCATATTAGGGGGTGGGAGTGGAGCAGAGAGTTTTATTTTTATGTCTGAATTGTCTTGCCCACTAATACAAATTTAAAAAAATCTGGAGTTAATTTACTAAGCCATGAAGCTTCCCTCCTCCTCCTCCTCCTACCTGTAAGTGTTCTAAAATAAGGCCTGGTAGAACAAGGAAGAAGTTGTGACTGAATATGACTGGCCTCTTTGACCTGGTTAAAACTAATGTTCTGGAATATCCTGTATACTGCTCACTTTATACCCATTAAAATCCAGATTAACTCCAGGGAAATCAATGTCATTTTAGGGGAAAAAGATTTTCTTTTCTTGCCCTAATAAAACTTGAGCCAAGTAACATTGGTTTTAATGGGATAATCACATTCTTTAAAAAATGTACTGCCTCCTATGAACTTGCTTCTCTGAATAAAAATGTTTTATCTTTTCCTTAAAAATTGCTGTATTTTAAAAAACATTTTTTTTCCCCAGCACCTGCTTAATCTTTTGTCCCACAGATAATTTCTCATTACCCAGGTGTCCTCTTATGGACCCACAGAAAGATTGGGCCTAGTTTAAGTGTGAAATAATCCTGTTGCTTCTATCTGAGAATGAATGAGCCCAGGATTAGATCAGATAAAACACACTTGAGATAAAGTGCACAAGGTGGATTATATGAGAAAAGAGGATTTAGTGAAGAACATATCCACAACTTTTTGTTAACATAGAGAATGGTAGCTTTTGTAAGCAACATTTATGGAAACTCAACTGGAGGTTTAAAAGCTATGTCTTTTGTTGTACATTTCTCTGCATACATTTGCTTTGTAGCTGGTAGCTTTAACTTTGGAAGCCATGCTGGGCCTTGACTCATGCTCATTTTGCTTAATGAAAAGCTAAGGATGTACTTTTACTCATAGATTCTTGTTTTGTTTTCTTTGAAGTTTATTAAGCTATCCAGTAAGATGGGAGGTTCATTAGGTTGTTATTATCACGGCCGCAAATTAAGCATCTGTTCCCTGGGGAGTTATAACCTTCAAGTGGATGTCAGAGCCATACTTATTACAATATTTACTTAATTACCAAGTTGGTGCTCTTGTCATATAAAATACAAACATGGACTCTGCTGTCCACGTTGGCCATATACTCTCCACCAGCTAAATCTTTAAGATACACTCATTTCATTGAAGTACTCTTTTAAAATATGTACCAAATTTTTTGGTAAACAATTTTTTAAAAAGGTAAACCGAGAATGATGAGTTTGAATTTAATGTATAATCAAGAATATTCAAAAATGCTAAGGTATCTGACATCATAATTTACTTTGGTTTCACATCTAGAGACAAATGTACTTTCCAGTACCAACAAATGCATCAAAACATTAGTAAATCATGATTTGCCAAAGCACGTCAAAAGTCAGCAACAGGATATGTTTTGTCAAGTAGCTGGTTGGACATCATCAGACTTGATAGTACCACTCAGGCAAGTACAAGGCTGGAGCACATATCTTTTATGAAAACTCTGGAACCTAAGAGGCAAATTGCCACCACAAATATCTGTAAGTCATTCTTCATCATAATTTTGTGCCTTTTTTTCCTCCTCTTCAGTGCTTTAATTAACTAATGTTGTAAATTACAGAATTGCCAGATCTTCATTCTTTAGTCTTCTGACAATGTCAAGGCATATAAGCTTGAAAATATTATTCCCTCTTCTCAGACATGACTTGTGTGAACAGATATGACTCTTGGGAGGATGTCAACACCACAAGACAATGTATCTATGTTTGGGAAATTCATGTCCATTTTTACTTCAGAAATTGATTTGGACTTTACAGGGTTGCTTTGGTTTTACTCTGACAAATTCATAATTGTCTTGCCATATACTACAAAACCTTCATATTATTCATATTTTACATAAATAATTGTTGGTCTTTTAGTGATGCACTGTTTGACATGGTGCATTCTTGCAGCCCTTTTCACTGTAAAGAAACCCTGCAATTATTTAACTTTGGTGAATCTTTTCCTGGAGATGTTTGTGTCTACCCCAGCTATAGAGGGAATGTAGGCCTCTAAATCCAGGTAAATTCAAATCACAGCATGGGAACAAATTCCACTCTTTCTATAAACTCAAGTTAATATAACCACTCTCCTTAAATGAAGGTTTGTCTAACCCCCAGTTTAAAAGAAATAATGGCCACATCCAAGTCTGGAGTCTTTCCGGGTTCTCCCATAAGAAAGTCCAGCTTAACTGAGTAGCCACCTGCCAACAAACATGAATTCTGAAAAACAAAATATTCCTGGCTTGCTTCGAAATTTTCAACGAACATGTTGAACATATCATCTCAATAAAAAAATGATTTTGCAGCTTAAGTACTTCAAGAAAACACTCATTTTTTTTAGTAGTTCTGGATTAACCATTTGAAATGAAATACTGAGATTCTGAGGTCCGGTATAAGTGATAAAAACTTGTACTGTTTCTCTTTAGCAGAAAGTACCACAGAAATAAATATTTTCCTGGGAAACTCTGTATATTAAATACAAACTCTAATGCTAAAATGCTTGCTGTGGATTTTTGGTAAGTTTATACCAATTAGCAAAGAATTTTGAAAGTTTTTCCTTAAAAAACCAAAAAGCAGTATCAGTGCCTGAAAATATGATGGCATCAACATTTAGGTGCCCACTGAATCTCAGATACTACAGATGAGTGTAAAATTCAAGCTATCATCCAACAAAATCCCAAGCTAGCCTCCACATATTTTAATTCTGGTCTTTTTTTTGAACTTGACTTCTTAAAAATTCATAGCTCATACCCTTTGTGAAGATGGATTTCATTTGTATTTAATTCAGTTCTGTTAAAAAAGATCACAAAACATTTTAAAAAATAACCTCACAAAGCATTAAAAATTTGTTAATAATTTGATTCTTTTTTGCAAGGATGAAATAATTTGAGAAGTTTAAATAAATTGATTTGTTTCCATCTTGTCACCTAACAATAATTAAAATAAGAAAACCCAAAAATATCAGTTATAACTTCAGCCATCAGGGACTCCTTTACAATTTTGCAGAGAGCAGACACTACTAAGGTAATTTATAGTTATATAAATGTCAGCAGAATATGACTCTTAAGTGTCTGGAGTTTCTCAAATTTACTCAAATAATGGAAAAATAGAACAACATTTTAATAATCTGTAATAATTATGGTAAAATAATAATGAGAATGTTCTCTGGTGAATTTTGTTCTTCTACATTTTCTTAAAAATAGATGATTTGTGATTAAAAATAATCCTCTGTAGTTATATTCACAGAGCTGTTTAAGGTTTTTTATCACTGTTAATGAAAATATGGTTATACCTTCTATGAAAAGTATATTTCTCAATATGATGTGCTGTAAACAACATGTCTTAAGGCTATTATTGACCTTTAACCAATGGGAAAGGTCTGTCTAGTTGATCTCATCTAACTACACAGCAGGTACAAGGAATTAAAGCAATTTAGGTTGAGTCCTGGTACAATACCAAGTATCAGACAATGTTTTCCAAAAGGAAATACTTAACAAGTTTGTAATTCACTATTATATTTATCTAATGAAAGAAGTAAAAAAAAAAAAAAAAAAAAAGTGAGCTTGTTCAACTGTGTGGAATCCCAAGTAAAAATCTATGATATCATTGTTGTTTGTAAAAGTTGGCAAAGAAGATTGTTATGAGCAAATTAAAAGTAAACAATCTACTCTGGATCTACACTGTGTCAGACTGCTTGTAAGGTCATACAAAAAAGGCAAAACATCAAATAAGGGGCTCCAACAGCCCTAAGATATTTGCCAGACTTTCAAACTGAACTGTGTTTTTCAGTGGGAGAGCACAGTACAAAAGAGCTTAACAGTAAAGATTTTTTTATTTTATTTTTTTTTTACCCTAATCAAGTTACCCTAACAGTGCATGCGTAATCCAAGGAGAGATCATTGCTTTTGGTAACTTTACAGGCCTCAAATTCACAATTCTGGCTGTGCTGAGATGGAGCCTGACTCAACCCCAAGGACTGGGAACTTGGGATAAGCACAATACCTTGTTAGCAAGCTGGAAAACCAACAAAATTATTCAGGAAAATATGGTGCTATCATGTGAGGAATGGGTGTTCCAGAGGTTTTGTGAGAATAAGGCAGCTATTTGCCCTGAATTTTTGCCAAGTCTATTCTAGAAATTGTCAGAAACAAGGAGGCAGTCCAGAGGGGATGTAATCCAAAGGGATCATCAACTTCCAGTGACCAAATCTAATCTACATACATGTTCAGCTGCTATTCACCAAAAAGGTACAAGGCCAAATTCTTTAAAATGTGCAATTAGGATGAAAGTTTTCAGACACCTTAGATCCTCCTTCTGGTGCGATGTGGGAGAACCATGATCCCCGTACATACCCAGGTTTCATCAAATGACCAAAACTGAAATAGAGCTTAAATTTTGTAGAGTTTTAAACAATTGTGGTCATCAAAAATAACTCCTGAAACTTTTTCCCTGTTGCCTCCAATAATTTTCTTCTTCTGATGTTTTTCTTGGATAAGAATCGCCTTAGGTTGCCTAAACATTTGTTTGAAAGAAACCTGTTTTTTAGGGAGATACCTTACAATGTCATTATTTATCAGTGTATATCCTTAGAGAATATTCAAATGTTTAAAACTGGAAATGGAGCATAATGCAAGGCACTACAGAGCAGATGCTAAGCTTGAAGTGCTTTTAGGAATACATATACCACATTTTAATTTCAACTCCTATTATTATACTAACTAGTCACAAAATGGCTTCCTATTTATGCAATATGTTATCTGTAATGTCACTTAAATTGAATAGATGAGTGCCTTCTAATAATGTATGTTTACTTCATGAACTTGTGGGCAATTACATTGTAATTATGTCTTTTGTAGGTCCTTTTTTGCTGACACATAGTGCACCAGTGCATTTTAAGTGTAATTGCAGTTCTCCCTACCATTTAGGAAAGCTGAACATTGTTAAAGGTTTGTAAATTACCTACACTTAGACCATAGCAAGCAGGCAAATTAAATGGCAGTGTCAGTAATATTACAATGTAAATTGGTGCCAAGCATAATCCAAGGTAGAAGCATTTTTACAGAATGTTTATGTAGCACCTCAAATGCAACAGAAAACACAGATACTCCCAAACTTGTAAAAGTAAGTAATTTTTATACCTGAAAAAATATATAGAGCATAAAATTTACATAGCTTTAAACTATCCAAATAATCAAATATGTATTTACACACATATATTTTGTTCTACTGGGCTGCACAGTCATCTTACAGAAGAGAAAGGTATGCCCAAATGCCAATATGTCAGAATGCCACTCTTCTTCTCCTTGGGAATAGTGCTTCACAAGAGAAGCAAGCAAATATATTTCCAGCAGCCTGAAAAGCTCTGGAGAGAAGCAGGGAAAAAGAGAGGGAGAACCACCTTGCAGTGTAAAGTGGATCTTTCCTACTCCGTTCTCACTGGACCAGGAGGAAGCCACCAGCCTCATTGACTATGCTTGTTCCTCCTTTTTTCCTTAGGGTAAAGGTGTATGCAGGAACAGGGGCAGTGTGTCCTCATCATGCTTTTAGCTTCCCACCAAATCCATGGAGTAGATCCCCAGGTGAACTCAGGTTTGGAACCCCATAGTTGATCATGATGCTTGCAGAAGGAGGAAACCTTAAAGCCAAGAGAAGAGAGGAATCCTTTATCCCTATCTGCATCCTGGCTGAGCAGTGAGCTGAATCTCCCAGGCAACTAGAAGAGCAAAGTTAGGAAAAAACCCATCTCTTGTCGATGGCACAAGGCCTTATCTTCCAGAGCTGGGACTCCAGGACTGTTTCATTGATGCTTAGAATTGCAAAATCAGGTTCATACATTTTCAGCCTGATGCTTTAAACCTGTTGTCTGTGTGCAGTATTATTATTCACCTTAACATCTGGATCACAAGATTGAATTTCACTTTCATTTTTTCACCACTTTGAGGGCAAAATAAAAATTTCAAAGCAGAGTATTTTTTTATTTCAATGCTCATGAGGCAGTTACAAAAGTACAACTCTTTTTACTACAGATTTTATATATTGGTGTTTTTTTTCAAGAACTGAAACTTGGAAGGTTGATGGTGTTTTTACTATAGGAATGCAAACTATTGTTTGTATGGACATGGCAGTACAGAATTTTTTAAAGTAGATTTATGTCACCCTATGGGGCTTAAGGGGATAGTGATTATTATACACTGAGAAATGTGCATTTAGCTTACAAAACCAACGTCCCACAGAGGTGACCACTCTAGAAAGACCAGCAACATCACTTAAGTAAATTAAATTTGAAGTACTGTCCTGTCACTTCATGCCTTTAGGCCAATCACTCACTGGTGGAGACATCCTAGTTTTGGATTAAACCAGCTCAACCATGCAAACTGTAGCCACTGCATGGGAATGAGCATCTGGGATTGACAGATCACAGATCATGGCAATAGAGGCCACAAGTCCAATGACATAATTTTTATTTAGAGCAAAATCCTAGTGGCATTTTGGTAGAATTCAATCTTCAGTAAATGTTTATCAGAATAAACCCAGGGGGATGTATGCTGATCTTATTTGCCTTCCTTGCAACTTGGAAGTAGCAATGGAATTTTACTGGTGAAAATCAGAGTAATTTCCTATGGTTGAATGCAAAAATTGGTATGATAAAATGAAAACAATTACACTTCCAGGCCCAGCACACATAGGCAAAGTAAGCTCTCAAATTTTGTGTAGTCTGAGTTCCCAGGGGTTTAGAATTCTTCTATTGCCATTTCTAACTAAAAGTGAGGAGTGCAAAATACGTAATGTGAAACAAACCCATTACATGGCTGGAGGTCATTTCTCCATGACTGGTGAGAAGGAGAGAGGTTCACAGAACACTGGCACAACATGGACACAGAGATGTTATTGTGCCTTCCAAGGGTCAGCATGGAAAAGCACAACAACCAGTCACTTTGAGCAACTCTGTGGCTGTTCTCTTCTTTTTGGTTTTCTAAAAGCATGAAAATCAGCAGGACACAGTGTTTAAGTTGAAGGCTTCATTCTACAGACTTACTAGGAGCTTTTTTGTGACCAGCTGAGTTGGTTCAACCAACTCTTGCCCCATCTCTTGTAACTTCTGTTTGATTGGAATTTACCCATACATGTTATAATTTAAAGAAGTCAATCAGTAGTAGTTTGAAGTCTGACAGTTTGCACAGCCACCATAACAATCTCATTTGTTTTCACCTTTTTACAGTAAACATGAAAAGATTTCCAGTAAACATCAGTGCTAAATGCTATTCGATTTAAATGGACATAAATTATTCAACTACCACAATTATTGCAAAAATGGAACTTTTAATTTGGGAAGAAAAAACCCTTAATTGCTACATTCAGTAACTATTCTTCCATACTCACAATGGACTTAGAAGAGAACAGCAAAGAACTGAAGAATCCTGTTGCCAAACACAGCCCTTAAATTACCAGTTTGTCTATGGAGCTTTTTGCTTTAATGCACTTAGGGGGAATAGCTCATCACTAATGATTTGGAAACACAGATTACATAAATCCTCAACTCAAAGTTGAACAGTAACCTGAGTCTTAATACACAAGTTCTGTTTCCTTCCTCTAATATATATACAGATTTAAAAAAAATAATATTAATATCACCAAAATATCATGTCAAGTGCAATGGTTTCCCTACAAACTCTATCACCTGTTTATCTCTCACCCTCAGTACAAACGCTAAATTGGGCCTCATGAATTATTCATGAGGGGCCCTTTAATGGGATCATTTTTCCTGGCTAGCACTGACACTAATGCTAAGAAAAATCTCTTGACATTAATCTTGGGTTGAAGAAAGCCCCAAATACCTAGTTTTCTTCTGAATGTTCCCTTTCCTCCTATTTAACACATTGCAGAAACCAGTCATTCTACATCTCTGTTATGCATGAGTGTGGGCATGGGAGGGTAGAAGGGACGATACAAGGTCGGAGAGGGAATTTGTAGCATTATGATTTTCACATTGAGAACTCTGGGGCCTGGTCCAGCTCAGATTAAATGTAAATGAAAGTTTCTTTTTTTTTTTTTTTTGTTGATGCATATTCTCTCTGAAGGAAATGGGAATATCTGTTAAAAAATACAAGAAAACTATAGATCTCTAACTGCATTATTTATCTAAACTGTCTAGAATTGATTAAAGCTCTTTTTTTTTGCATTAGTTTCTAGCTATTCTGATGATGAAGTGATTTAGGGTGTTTTTCAGGGTTGATTACAAGAGTAATGGGCTCTGGTCTTGCAGTTGCAAATATGATTGTTTGCAGAGCCATAAAAAGTCAGAAGCATGTTTTGGCACATCCTAAAGATGGAGTTGTTTTTAATTTATGCACTAAGAAGACTCTTTCAAAATATTATCCAAATTACAATCCCTCCCCCGAAGAAAAATCTCTTTGAATGTCCTAGAGAATAGTGAATTACAGTCTAAAATGTAGCTAATAGCTCCACACACACTCTTTGGTCATATCATAAAACCACTGACTTGCCTTATTTTTCTAAACCAAAATACTAAAAAAGCAATACATTTAATTTTTTTCCAGTTGTAGCTTTCTGACATCTATAATGGTTTTGTGTCTAAATCTGACAACATTTGTAACAAACTGAAGTGACTGTTACTGCTGGAATGTCCTGAAGGCTTTTTCTGTCGGAGGAGATGACAGTAACTTTTCCCATGCAGATTAAGCTGGTGTTTACAGATTTGCCCTGGGTGGGCATTTTTATCCAGCTGTGATCAAGTAACACTGCCTGATGAGTGCCAGACAGATCTCCTGATACGAAGGGCTTACATGCCCATCACTTCTGCACAGAACATGGTTCTAATCTGGACACCACAGCAAAGTTCAGTTATTGTTTGATTTTTATTTTCCCTTCATTTGTACACTAAGGCAAAATACTTAAATGAGAATGCAAAAAGCTTTGCCATTTGAAAATCTCCTTGCCATTTGACAGAAACTAGCATTATGTGGATTTAAAGTTATTTTTGTTCAGCCTTTCAGCTCCCTACACTGAACTCTAACAGGATTTAAAAACAATTAGAAGTAGAGTGGCTGGTTTAACAATTAGAATTTAGGATTTTATTAATTCTTTCTTTTTTCTTTTTTTTTCCCCTCAGTGAATATGCTTATTTTACATGTTTTAATAATCTGAAATATGGCAAAATATAGGCTCAATAACTTTTATGAAAGTGTGAGATCAAGAGGTTGTTTGCCTTTGTGTGACCTGAAGCTATATACACTGTGGTACTTTGAAAGTAGCAGTGGTTGCATATTGCCTTCTCAGAACTCCTTGCTGTTGAAGCTGGAAGTTCTGTTTCCTGATATCTGATTCCCTGTTTGGAACCTCTAATATATGAAAGGATAAGAGAAAAGCCTATGCCATCCTTTGAATTTGAACTTAAAACATGTTTCTAAACATTAGCAATATTAACATCCCCTAAAGTACTAGCAACTTATTTCACATCTGTTGTGTGGTTTAAAGATGTAAAAACAGTACTTAAACTCGTGGGACAAATTCAGCTTTTTTATCAGAATTACCATTCCTTTCCAAGACTAATTAATCCATAATCATATCAGTGTATGTGAAAACAACATTTGTCATTTAGTTTCCAGTTTATATATAAATGCCACACAGTTTGCAGATCTTTCCTTTTTTAATATTAATTTCTGTACAGGAAAGTGTTAAGATCTCTCATCCCACCCATAGCCAGCTCTGTTTAAGTGTATTATCCTCACAAATTGCAAAGCAGCTTTTTCCAGAAGCCAGTATGAGAAAGTACACATTAAAAAAAAAAAAAAAAAAGCGCAAAGCGCAATGGTTTCCACCAAGAAACCATTGTCATAGAACATTTTTGTATTTTTTATACAATTTATATTTGTGCTGAAGGCATCAAAGGTGAAGCAAAAAGAATTGAAAAAGAGATTCCAGAATTTGGTGCATAAAATCAATACTGTCTGAGGAGTGTTATTCTTTTCAGACTGTAAAATGGCCAGATATTGGTAAGCCCAGGAGAAGGCTGAGTTAGGAAATCTTTCACATCCTGGGTTACAAGTTCAAATCTGGACAGGCCAGGAAGTGATGGTTTTCTGGTGACTTACATGGACCACATTGGTGGGCTGCTCCAGACCCAGTGGGCAGGTGTCCACATCACAAAAGACCCCACTTCAGTTTATTCTCTTGGAGCTGTACCAGAGGAATCAAGGAATAAATGGGTGCAACCCTCCTTTCTCCCAGTCCTCACTTCCATTAAACTGGCAGGCTATCACTGAGGAATCTGCACTCAGAAACTGCAAGAATAGATAATACACAACATATTAACTCACCACTGAGTTAATAAATTACAGCATAAGCAGTTTGCCATGCCAGTTTCAAGTTGCTCTTTTGAAGGCACAGTTTGGAGCCAGACCATCCCAGGGGGCTGAGAAGAGGCCTGCAGCCTCCCAGATTGCTCCCCTGTACAGAGGAAAAGTGCTTGCAGTACTGCTGTGAATGCAGGCAGCCAGCTCTGAAGGCCACTAGTGAAAGAAGAAGTCCATGGCTCTTGTCCCATCACTAACCCATCCCTGGGGTCCCTTCTCTGCTCTGCAGAGTGCAGAACAAGCAGGACACAGGTGAGGTTCACTGCAGTGCATCTGCATCCGAGCAATAGGATGGGATAACAGGTACAGCCCCAGAAACCTCTCGGGGCCTTTCTCCATAGCCAGCTACACTCAGCCTGTGTTACACAGGTTATCTGGGCAATAGGAATGCACCACACATGTTCATACATATGTTAATGGGTTTATATGCAGATATGTGGTATCTCATTGGCTGGCAACAATTTGGTTATTTTATAAAACTTGAAACTAAGTTCTTGTATTTTTAAAAGAGTTTCTGAATTTTAATGTATCAGCCAACCATTAGCTCATGGAAAGCCTATAGATTTTTGATACTCAGCTTTAATTTGCCAAGTTCTAATAATCATTAAACTTAGGAAAAATAAAAATTGTAACCAGATTTTGCAAAAACACTAAGCTCTTCTTTGACTACAGTTAGAGAATACAGAAAGCTGGAAGACTGCTTTCCTGGGGCTTGTTTTTCTGGGTGTACTGAAATTCAGTATCATGCAACCACAATTGTAATTCTTTAAGCAGACAATAACACTTACAGGCCAGATTGTAAATGACCTGTGGCTAGATACATAAATGCATTAAAATCCATCTTTAAATTGCATCAGTATCAAATTTTATTCTACCTGAGAGTAACAAATTCAAGAAAGTTGCTCAAGCGGCCTTAAATTTATTACGACTTTTTTTTTTGCTACTGCAACATTACCAATTCAGATCCCAATTCATGTTAAAAAGTAGATTAACTTTTTTGAGCCACTTTCTCATCTGATGTAATACACAAAGCTCAAATAAGGCCAGATTTAGCTCTGAAAAATAGTTATATATCTATGTAGTTATATGTTGCTATCTGATTTGGACAAAGTCTAGCTATTGCAGCTGTTCAGATGTACCATTCAGCTAAGAATCTGCTTCAGAAGCATTATTTTTTTTAAAAGTGTCAGGAGCATGAGAGAAGAGCATATATTTAATTCATTTATTTTTTCATCCATCTCAATGAACATTGGATTTTATCCTTTTTGTGCACAAAAATAAATCTCCACAGAGATTTTTATAGCACTTATTGATTTAGAAGGATTTGCTATACAATTTAATTTTGATTTACCAGGGAAGATGTGTTTTTTAGCAGTCACCTGTCTTATTCACTTAGCTAGGTGTCTGTATGAGGCACTTTTAAAAATCCCTTTCAGGAGACGTAATTTTCACCTGCACAAGCACTAGTTGACAGCTCCCTGTTCTTCTTCTGTCCTGACAATAAACCAAGAATCCCAGTACTCATTTCATCATAAACATTTTGTAAACGTCTCATAAAGATTACTTCTGAACACAACAGTCAGGGCTAAATATGAGCTGCTTTTCCCTGCGATGAAAGGCCAGTGCCTGATCAAATGAGCCATCCAGGCCCTAGAAAGGCTTTTTAAAAAAATAGTTTTAATCTCTTCATTGTCTGACTTCACGGCATGGTAGTGCTGCCCTTAAATAAAACTTGCATAAAAATGGTTAGTACAGCTGGTCAGAAAATGTGCTTGAAGTTTAGAATCACATATCATTGTTTATACAGATGACTATTTGGGATAGACTTCAATAGAATCTGACTCTACTAGCAAAGGAGAAGGCTCTGGCAATAGCATAGGGTGATCAGCAGCAGCAACTCATATTTTCCAACTGAGATCAATGTGGACTTTAATCCATTAATGCAGACCTAAATATCACCAGACAGATATGAATAGATGACAGTGAAAATGTGAGAAAGAAAAGTCTGGAGTAGTCAGATTTAAGAGAGTTGTTTCATATTCGAATTCATTTTAGTACTCTACAGGAAAGCAGCCTCTTTCTAGATTTTCAATTAACATACCCTACATATAAACTGAAAACACTTCTCTTCTACTAACACAGATGCTTTTTTGTTCACCCATTTTGAGCCCCTGTTCACAGATTTGGATTTTTACAAAATCTTTGGAAGCATGTTAGCAATACATTTTTTTGAAATGTCAAGGAACAGGTTTGTTTGGAATGGAAAGCTGCCGACAAACACGCCAAGTCACTCAGATGCCAATTTAGATATTTAGATACTCATGGCTGGCTGGGGAGAGGGGAGAGGAAAACCCCAAAACAACAAAAACACCACCCAAACTGAAAAAGCTTGCAGCTCTGTGCTATTAAATGAAATTAAAAATAAAGATGATGGCAGTATCTGCAAGCAATTTGGGTGGTCAAAAAACAATGGTGCCCTCTGGTTTGAAAACAGTGTTTAGTGTTTGCACTGTTCTTACTTGTCACAATAAATTTGGACAGGGTTCCTATTTCCTGAATTGACTGAAGCTTTTCATTCTTTAAATTTCTAATGTGTTATGTCACATCTTATTGTATTTCATGGTGTCACTTTGCATTATTTTGCATCGTCTCTGAAACTGATGAAACACAACACAACAGCACATGACAAAAAGAAACAAGCTGTTGGTTACACAGACTAAGTGTTATAGTTCAATATTTGTCAGATGCAGCAGTCATTACAAATAATCTCAAACTTTCAATAGCTATAACTTCTTAATCAGTGAGAAACCTGTTTAATTTACTAGTTTAGCATAAAGGAAGGATCCTTTCCTTGGAATCACAGGATTGTCAGTGTTTACTCAGAGTGTGCTGCTGCTGCTTCTCAACCCCTGCATTGCTAATTTATAACATTAGAATGAGATTTGAGACATACTAGGGAGAGAATTTCTCAGGATGAAATAAGAGTATCCATTGGAGATAGCATTAATGGTGCAATATGACTGTTTTGATTTTATAGCACAAGTAGAGTACAGAACCTTGGGACAATGTCCACTTGTTATGACTAAGTCACATCACTCAACAGAGAGAGAACTGAGGGCTCCCTCCTCCCCCAGTTATTGATAGCAATGACATAAATCTGTGGAATTATAACCTCACAATTGTGGCCCAGTTAAGATAAGAAAATATGTATATTCTGAGAAATGAACTTACTTGTTGTTATAAAATATTAGAGTCTGTATTCCTCACAAAATTCCTATCAATATTGCAAGTATAATTCTTCTCTGAGAAGGAACTACATGAATATAAGAACTTAGTAACAATAATATTAAGTCACACTAAAAATGGTTTGGTCAATGTATTCAGCTTTAGATTTGAAATGTACTTGAGGAATTTACAAAAATGTGTGCAAATACATTGAATGGAAACAAAAAGACAAAAATTAGAGACTGTCTTTCAGTGAAGTTCTTACTTCTAAATGTCTTTTTCTGAGTGGATGGGACTCAAGTGCTTACTTTCTGTACTACTATATTCTTATTTTACATTTTTTGCTTCAATACAACAAATTTTTTTTGTAAAGAAACAGCCATTTTATTTCTGCTTCATTCTGTTGTTCTGGTCATTGCAAGATATGGGCTGTTATTGTTGTTTGCCTCTCAAGAAAGACAAGAGTGTTAAAGACATAATCTAATATTTGCATTATTATAAAGGAAGTTATGCTATAAAATATATACCCACAAGTACAATTGAGAATGTCCCAGAAAGTATAGTCAGTCAAGGAAAGGACCATAAGCAAGGCTGCCTGAAAAACAGGGCACAGGGCTGACCAGGAGTCATCAGGTTCAAGCGTGTGTCAGGACATGAATCACGTTACAAAAGCCCAGGAAATAAATCTGTCTCACTCTCTGTTTACTCCCACAATCCTTTTCTCCATTTCTTGTCCAAATGTATTCATAGCCACTTTAAGTCCATTTGTTTTCATGTCAAAATTATTGTGTGAATTCAAAATCTTTCTCTTCTCCCTGGTGTTTACCCCTTTTTATACTTAGAGATAGCAATTTTTACCTCTCCAACCTCTGTTTTGCTGGGCACAGCTTCTTTTCAGACAGGCCATCCTTTCCTCTGATCATCATACTAGTCAGCATACCTTCACAGCTGTTAAAAACCCAGAGCATTTGCACCTTAACCATAGGGATTTGGAATTTAAGGTGATGTTTAACAAGCACCTTGGTCACTGTCATAAATACTCTCCTTGCTTCATTAAAAATATTTTACTCAATATATGTCCAAATTGTGTTTTCCTTTCCTGTGCACTGGTAGTTCATAGTAATTCTGTGATTGACTGTTACAACTAGGTGGTTTATCTTTCTGTCACTTCCCACTGATGAGCCTGCAGTTCATAGCTGGTTCTTTTCATTAGTCCTTAAGTGCATGACCTTGCAGCGCACGACCTTAAATTCCATCCCATTTCTACTACTCCAGTCTTCAAGGTCATTTAATTCTTCCTGTATAATATTCCAATCCTCCTCTGTATTCATGACATCTCCCAGTTTTGTATTATCAGCAAATTAATTAGTACACTCCTACTTTCTCTGCCTAGGCCATTAAGGAAAATATTAAATAAAATTAATCCCCAGACCAATCCTAAAGGAACTCAACAAGCAACTTTCCTCCAGGGAGAGAGAGAAATCCTTTCAACATAACTCATTCTTGTCTCTTGTTCAGTCACTTCTTTACTTATCTTACAGTCCTGATACTTGCTCTTATCTTTTTCAATTTAACTAATAATTCCCCATGCAGTAATGTATCAAATGCTTTACTGAAGAGCAGAAAGGTTGACTCTATTGCATTTGCTTTATCTCAGCAATCAAGTTGTCATTAAAATAAGGTGTGAGATAACGAGTTTATCTGAATGACTTCTAAAAAAATACATTCATGTTTAACTTAATCTCATTTTCCCATTTTGATTTCTTTTTTTATTATTGAAATCTTAATTTGGATTTTGGGTCACTCCTAGATTAAATTTAATTTCTATTCAGTCCTCAGTGCACAGTGATTCTCTTGGTTATTTTCTCCTCATATGACTGAGAAAGCTTTTGCCATCTCTTTAATTTGGTTTGCAAGGTCTGATTCTGCTAAGAATCACCTTTCTTTGTTGAACCATTCTTACCCTGTCTTCATTTCTTGTCAGGCTTCTATCACTTCTCATCCACTGTCTGAAGCTGTAATTTATCCACTAAGGCATATGGTCAGTTTGATGTGTTAGTCCTCCTGGTTTGAGGCACATTACTCTTTTCTTATCCAGATTCCAGAAATGAATATCCTAAGACAGTGCCATATCAAATACTAGGAGCCTGCTATATCCTATTACTTGTTTGTGGCTCAGATTAGGATTTTGACTGTAACCACTATACTACCTTTTCAATTTCTAAGCTGAACACTTCTCATGTGTATTCTGTGAGTAAAGCAGAACTTCCTCTAAAGGCTGTCAATTGATGTCACTTGTCCTTGCAAAGAGAGACACATCTACCTGGACAGGCAAAAGCTCAGAACAATCCCAGCTGGCAGGAAACATCTAGTAGGTATGTCAGAGAGAGATGACTTCTCAAAAAGCCTTCCTAGTGGCATTTGATTTGACACACACCCAGTACAGCTCACCCAGTGAGCCACATTGCAAAGTTGTTTCCTTCAGCACATTCTGGAATGGACCAGAATTGGGCATAATTGCTTTATACAAGTATGAATAAGCTCTGGATGCCTTTACTTGAGTGGAAAGGCTGTGAAGGATCTATAAGATGTGCGAGCCAAGTATTTCAGGGCAGTGTGGAAGTGTGTTTGCATGGGCGTTGTCAACCAGAAATAGTTCTAGAATCAAACACTAGTAGCTCTGATCATTAAAATCCATTAATATTTTGACCATTGGAATTGTTTTTCCTGTGTTTCTGCTTCTGTTTCTCCCCTAAGTCATATTACCCCTCCTCTCTAAACTAACTCATACATCTCTGAACTCAGCACGTGCACCTACCATTCTCCAGAATTTTCCTTACACAGCTGCTGTCCTGACTGCTTATGTAAAGTTTCTGTGACTGCTCAAAGGCTGTTCTCTTCCAGCAGTTTCTCTACCTTGGTGATGATTTCAGGCTGTTTCTGTAGTCAGAACTGTCAGCATAAGGAGTATTATGAATGTTCTATGATTCAGAGTTAATATAGCCAAATATGAGACAATGATTTTTAGTTTTTTTTAAGGAATCTCCTGAAGGGTTCTTTTGTTTCTCTTATGATATCACAATTTAAAAAAAAAAATATTCTTGGCTTTCAATGGTAAATATGTTGAAGAAGAGACCCTGACTCTTTACTTCTTACCCTATAGAAAAGGCAGTGCACTACAGGTCAAGGGGAGGGATTTCATAATAATAAAAATGCAGAATCAGTCTGCTTATGCTGGTTAGATCAAATTTTCGGTAGTTGCTTCTTGGCTCCAGCATTGGCCATTGGTTAGAAAGAAGCAGAGACAGTGGCATGCATAAAGACATTTTTCCTCCTGCATTCTAGAATAGCAGGACTAAAAATTACTCAGCTTAGTGTTGCTCAGGTCGTCTTGTTTAAGGACCACTGATGGACCAAAACTACATTACTTTCTCTTATTGTTTTTCTGTCCATTTATAGTCTTAACCTTTATTGTTTTTTTATAGAAATGAAGTCCACAACTGGCAGCATTTTCTCAATTTTAAACCTTAAAAGCTCATTTGCTGTGGGAGCCTTGCATCTCATACTGTGAGAAATAGTGAATGATGATTCCCTGTTCACATTCTGACATAATTCATGTTTTTTCATAGTTTTCTGTCATATCTCTTTTCTGACATGGCTTTTGTAAGAGGAAAACTTCTAATGTACTTGAACTTATATGAAAGCAGTTACATTCTGCCCATCTCCCTTGTAACCCTTTCACCCTTTCACAGCTCTCATGTCTTTTCAAAGATTCAAAGATAAGTACTGAACACAGTGTTCAGTGTTATGCAGGAGCATACCCCTCTTTATTTTTTTCTAATAATGCTTAACAATCAATTTTCAATCTTGGCTATTACTGACATTTTCAGAGACCCATACACATTGATTTCAAAACCTCTTACCCAAATATTTCACAAGCCACTTTTACATATGCCTAAGACTATTTTCCTCCATAAGTTAGAATATATCCGTTTCCCAAATAGAGACGTGTAATGTCACATCTAAGGACAAGGACTGGCTGTGCCTTCTGTTATTGTCAAATGGACATGTCCCCCCTCAGATGACTCTAGCTGCTTATTTTCTAGCAACTGGAACACATGCTGAATGTTCTATACTAGTTTGTTCCTCATTTGGCTAGAAAAGACTATTCCAAACCTTCAGTTAGCTGTAGATCTGTCAACCTTAAATAATTTTGTATGATCTGTAAACAGTGTCAGATTCTGAATCACCTCATTCCCTCAATAAATGTTATTTATTAATATAAAGAGTGCACAAATCCTCTGTGCTTTATGAGCAACCACTCGTGAAAAAAGTTATTTTATTTCTACCTGTTGTCTCCTATTTTTTATTTGATTATTAATCCAAGCTGTTTTCTCTTATTTCTTAAAAAGTTAGATGTTTTGGGTTAGGGATCCATTAAAAGGCCTTTAGAAAACCCAGATGTAGAATCTTGATCACACAATCTTATCTGACATTGTTCATCGAGCTCGTACAAAATTACATCTGTTCTCACAGAAATTGTATTCATACTCAACAAACCTATCTGGTATCAAAGTTAAAACTGAGCAATTTCCCTGCTGAATTCTGTCTGGAGACATATAATCTGATACTTACAATTAGATTCTGTTTATTTTCTCTTATTTGTTGCAAAATCTCTTCCATTGACTCTTCAATCCAAAATAGCATCTTATATTCATGTCCTGTGAGGGTAAACCTGGAGGAGTCTCCTGATAGCCTAGTGCTGAAGGCTGCTTCTAAAGTTTTATTTTCTAATTTTTCTTTCCTGCTGTTACCTTGCATTACTTAAGTACTCCATTTATATTTTCAATATTGAGCTCTCAGGACTTTTAGCAGACTCTGCTGCACCCATTGTATTGATTCTGAAGAGGGACAGATAATAAACCAGATTTAATGCATCTAACCAAAAACACACTCAGGTCACAACCTGTCAGACCAGATTTTTTCTTTTACTATTGGTACTAAATTTGTTTCAAGAAAAATTAAATAAAAACGGATCAGTGCATAACAAGGGAATATATTTTAATGGATAGAGAAGCCTACTCAGTCTTAATATGAGACATAATCTTGAGTTTATCACCAACCTTATTGTCTTTGATCTAACTCTGTAAAAGATCTTTTGTCTTGCATGTGTAGCACTATCATTTTGATAGATATACACTGCTAGTGATCCACTGTCTGCATCACAAATTAAAAAAAAAAACCCAAAAGACTACTCTACATATTTCTGCTCTTCAGAAGGATGCAAAATGCCTATTAATTATATATCAACCATGTGTATGCAACCACAGACATAGAGTTAGAAAGGACTTTCAGGATAGACATACCACTTACTGAATGGAATGGATATTTAAATCCCACTTGTCTGAAGAAGGGGGAATTGAATGTCTAGTCTCTGTCTGTAATATCTTATTGAAATGAACAATACCATGCACTTACAGAAGGAAAAAGAAAATTGCTTGGACAGGTAATATGAATTGCAGACTTGTCAGTGATTGCTTTGCTTTGCCATTTCTGAAGTGTCAAGTTTTCAAATCAGTAATATTCACCTCTAATTAATATCAATACCCTGAACCCAAATCTTTCTGTAATTGCTTTTTCATGTGTATTTTCCATATGTTCTCATCCTAAGACAGTATGTAGGCTTGAGAGGCCTAAACCATTTACAGTTCAGCAAAGACCTTAAGCTGCGCTTTTCAAGTTTTATTAACAACAAGTTCCAGTTCCATACTGATTTTCCTGCTGTGCATACAAAAATGCCATGAGCATTTTTGGTGGATATTAAAAAATGTCAACAGTACAAAACCAATCCTACATTTTGCAGATAATTAGACCATCTGAAATAATTTTGAAAAGGTGGTTTCATTTGTGATCTGTGAGTAATTCACTTTCATGAACACATATTCTTTCTTAGAACTGGCTAGGGTAATTTACACATTACAAGGCTTCTAGACATAGTCGGCCACTTATCCAATACTAATAAATTGAAAATGTGTGTGCATGATTTAACAGAAAAAGAAAGATGTGAATGTAATGCAGGTAATTGCTGAACTACAGTTCTACTTCTGACAGCTAAAGAATACATGGATAGACCTATCTGGAGAACACAGGTTGTTTTGCATCATCTTCCAAAATGCCGATTTTTCTTCTAAATATTTGAAAACAATTATATGACTATTTTGGAGAAAATGCTTAGTGTCAAAACACTGATTCCAGGTAAAGTGATTCTAGAGGTTAAAGTGTGAGTTTGCATGTGGAGAGGGTTTGCAGGACCACATTCTTCCTTCAGCATCCAAATTGGACATTAGAGGAAAAGCAAGCTTCCTGTTTAAAAACAAACAAAAAACCAACCAAACAAACAAACCCCAAAACATTCCTCTTTCAACAAAACACTGATGTATTTTAAAAATAATTTCTTCTATAGTTCATTTCTGCTAGGCTTTTCATGCCACCTGCCACAGGCTAAATTGGTGTATCACTTCCAACGACTGACTTTACCAAATTAACCTTCTGTATTTGGGTTCTGATTACTGGGAAAGGACTTCTGCAGATTCATAAAGATCTTCAGTTTTGAACAGCTCTCTACTTCCAAGGATAAACCTTTTCTTTATCTAGGTCTTTTTCCTGCCTCTGCCAGCACCAGGCATTTTGCAAGGTTTGTTACAAAGTCTATGGGGAATACAAGAAGCCTAAGAGTTCTTAAAAGAGGTGGAATTTTGTGAGGCAAAAAATATGTTTGAATACAGGAGTACTGTGTGCCCTGGCTTATTGGTGGTGCAGCTAAGTTTCCTATTTTTTTTCACCAGCATTTTTATTTTGCTCCTAAAACCACTCTGTCTGGCTTTTTTATTTCTGTATTTTTGTTAGGTTGGATTTGGGGTTCTTTTCAACCTTTTGATGTTGGATTTTTCCCATCCCAATGAGATTTTAAACAGACATGTATGAAAAACAAAAACCTAGACTTAAAACTCTCAAGCAAAAAAAGCTCTGAAGGGCAAATGTGACAAGTAGTAGAATCTGTAGCAGTGAAATCTGCTTGAAATTGTGTCACAGCACAGAAATTAAGTTGTAACTACTATAAGGCTCAGCAAATATGAGCATTGCAGTTCTTATTAAAACAAGCAACGTTAGCCACAGTAAAGACAAATATGCAAAATAAAAAAAATAGCCACAGTACACCGACATTCTTATCTCTATGGGTTTTTTAGAAAAGATGTGTCTTTTATGGACATCAGGAGAAACATCCATGAGGCCGGGTCATGTTACAAAGGCATGAAACTGGTGCAAAGAGAGTTAACTCAGCAGATTATATAGTCCCATTGAAAGGAGAATACTATCAGAAGGAACACTTTTTATGGTTTTGTTTGCTGGCTAAACTGACTCTCACTAAGACTTGTAAAACTAAAATTTTGTTTTAGTAGTTCATTCTCATTTTTGAGGCACTAGTAGCTGAAACTATCTACAATTACTTGTAACTGAGCTGACAAAGTGTTTCAAACATAGCTCAGCCTCTCCTGCCTTCCTTCTTAATTCAGACATTCTGGAAATGGTGTCACTCTTACCACTCCTCCTATTATTTCTGCTCCACATCTCTGGTGGCTTCAGATCTTCCTGCCGCCCATCCAACATGATCTTTTAATATCCCTCAACGACTCACACCAGCCACTGGCATCAGAATCAGCCCTCAGCAGCCCAGCACTACCTTGCAAAGTGAATGTCATTATCGCCAATGGAGCAGGGGATCTGTGTCAGCTGAAAAAGCGCTGAACTCTTCAGTCTTGCCTCACTTCACGGCGGTTCCTTTTCTGTCTCCTGATATTTTATTACAGCAGAATCATTTTAATTGGCACATGCTGGTGGAAACAAAACTGCATCTGTTGAGGGCCAGATTCTAGCACTCCTGCTCAGGTGGTACAAGTCCCTTGTTCTGGAGTGTGTCCATTGAAATCAAGAAATCTGCCCAATTGTTAGAGGTTCAGAGGAACACATTGTTCCGATAGGTATTCACTTTTATTCCATAATATGCTTTAAAAATACACACTGTACAAACCATTAAAAAAAACTCCTATTAAAGTAAGTTTTGCCATAATAGAGCAGGGAAGCAGCAGGAGGGGAACAAAGGGCTACCCAGCACGACACTTATGCTAGCAAACACCAATTCACACCTGTTAACTACTGTGAATAAAATCTTTGGAATCAGTTCCTCAAAAAAGTCAAAGAAAGAAAGAAAAACTGTTCACCATGAAAGAAAACGGGAACCTCAGGTGTGCTGCTGAAAGCTTACAGAGTCAGATCAGCATTTATAATCAGTGACTTCTGAGACTACCTGAAGGAATGGAAGGCAAGGACTTGGCAGGTACACAAAGTATACACAAGCACAGAAGAATCTGTCTTCCTAATTTTAAAGTGAAATGGAGGATAACCCCACGAGGTCCTGGGAAAGACACAATGTTCTGAACCAAAAGTTCAGCCAGAGCTTTGGTCCTGGGAGATAATTATAAGGCTGCCTGACCTAACTGACCCAACTTAATGAAACGAGTGTATCTGAACTGAGGAGAAAAGAAAAATATGCAGTGAGCATCAAAATGGGGTTCCTGATCTGTCACTGCTATTCAGATTCTTACGAAAAGAGATCTGTTATTGTCAAAGGCTTTTGCATTAATAGATCTCAGCCTTGGTGGCTACACACAACCAGGCAGAGTGCAGAAATTCTGATCTCATTTCTATTTCCACAAATATGGTGACAGTTGCCTGAAAACTGTTGCTAAAGACTGAAGTGATTGAATTCAGGACATTTGCTTAGGATGGCTGTTTAATCATTAGTGTTACTTGTCAATCTAAAATTCAATTACACATTCTTACCTTTGTGAGGACTTGGGCAATAATGCATCAACATGAACAAGCAGGAAAATCTGTCCTCTCATTATTAACAATAATATCTCATTGTATAGAATAGAATGATCTTGCAGAGAGACCTAAGATTACTGAAGAACCTGTAGGCTTACATTTTACATACTTTAAATCAGCTTTACATTAGTCCTGGTTCCAAAGTAAGCTTAAACTAGAAAAATCCAGTTGTGGAAGTCTGGCTTGGTGAATTATCTATTGGTATGGCTGTCTTCCACTGAGAATGGATGATATGGCTTGTGTATCCACAACCCAGCAATCCTTTGCAACCCTAACATCCTCTTCATAGATGATACAGCATGAATCCTGAGGATGTATCCCATTTTCCTTTGTTTACACACACACGTGTGTGTCTTAAGAGATGCTTCAGCAGGAAAGAGCAAGGTACAGTACTTAATGTGCAAGTTCAGTTCAGCAGAACTCCAACTAAAGCATGTCAGCCTCAAGGGCTTTTCTCTCAAACAGTGATCCTGAGTTCTCCACAGAAGGAAACTTGCTGAACTACATTTTTCTGAACTTTAAAGAAAAAAAGTCCTGATTCTAAACTGAATGAGGGAGTAAATGAATGAGCAACTTCACTGAAAGCAGGAGTGGCCCTGGTCTATTCTAGGAGACTTAGAGAGAATCCAGACAACGAAGCCATGACAAGAAAATGTTCCCACATTTTTTTTAACTCCTTTGTTGTAAGAACATTATCCATCTCAGTAGCTTTATTCTCAGCAGCAAACCTTAGACTGGTCTTTGAGGACTCTTAAATAACCTCCAGTATGGATGTAAAAAGGAAGCAAACCAGAACAATCAAACCTAAGGTTTACTTTTTACCATATTTCTAAGCTACCTTTTTGATTCTCAGGCTACTGCCTTCAGCTTTTCCCAAGTCAGTTCCATTCCCATCTTTTTCTCCCTGGATAATTCCTTCACAGCAGGCAGAGAGGCACCACTTCCAGGCAACTCCTGCTGTGCATCAGTTGTTCCACTGTAGTCTTTTTCTTGAGGCTCCTTTACATGGATCAGTCCCCCCAGCAACTTTGGCCTCAATTTCCACTCATTTAGTGGTTGGCTACAGTGAAATTTCATTTGGTTGGAAGCTGACCTGCTGCCTATTCTGAATAATTTTAGATTTAGTCCTGGGATTGACTGGGAATTGTGTTTTAAGAGTCGTTCCTTTCTTTCCTGGGATTAATGAACCCTTTCAAGTTGCATTATTTGGTATATCATCATAAAGTGCCTTTGCTTTGCCAAAAAAATATCCAAAATAATGAGTATTTAGTTCTTAAATAATCTCCCGTTTTCCTTGCTCTTTGAAACTGTGACCACCTGGAAAATTTTGATGTTCCCATTCTGGCACAGCAGAACCCTGATGGACAGACTCATGTAACCTTCCAGACTCGGGTCCAGCCTTACCTTCAAATTGAAAACTCATGGCTCTGACAATAAAGAAAAAATGCTCTGGAAAACTCCTGGTCTTTTTAGAACTTCTCTGTCACTACACATGTCTGTAAATGACTTGGAGAACTGCAAATGAGTAAAGAAATGCAGTTCAGAGGAGACTTCCTGGGGTCACAGTTGTTTTTTACTGGGTATTCTAGACTAGAAGATTACTCATGGATTAATTCCAAATCAGTTCCTTTAAGATTACATAACTTTTAATCTCTGTCTCATCCAGCACCTCATCCCCCCTAGCTACATCCACACACTTTTCTCTTGTTCAGACTTTGCTAGGGAAGAAATAAAGTTACATTTGAAGATTTGTGGAAGAAAATGTGGGATAATGTGAGACAGTAGAGGAGTAGAAGTCTCAATTGGAATGGGGCCAGAAAGGTTCTTAGTCACTCATTTATGACTTGACCAAGCAGAGGAGGGTATCCAGTACTGATGGTGGAAATTGGATGGAGTTGTCCTAGGTTCTACTTGAATGAAATGCACATAGTTTTTTCCCTAAGACAAGGGCCCATTGAACATGTTCTTGGTGTTGCTGTGAGACAGAATTGCATTGTTGTCTTTGACCTTGTGGTAATCAGGATTTCATCTTTGAGGTTAGATTTATCAACCTCACCTTCTTTCATTTGCCAGGTCCACATTCTTCCTAATATCCGTGGAGAACATTTCTGTCTTACCCAACTCCCTTTATGTGAGTGTGCTTAAATATCTAAGGGCAGAATCATAAAATGTTTCTAGGCAGGCTGCTTTTCTTTGGTCTTCACAGAACTTCTTTTGTGGGTGTTAAGTTTTTTTCATCAGGAAATACAAAAAAAACCCCAACCCCGTTACTAAATTGCATAAAATAAATTAATTGGAAAAACTAAGATAAAGCAATTTAAGAAAGAATATAAAAAATATCTTTAAGAACATTTTTAAATTATTCCCTGACTAAATGTCTGAGAAAAGCATCTTTTTGTATTGGAAGATTAAAAAGGCAAATATAACCATATTAAACTTTGAAAGCATACAATGAAGCTGAATATCCTGCTTTGTTGTCTGTATTAATGGCATGTTGTAGTATTAGTTTAAAAAAGAAAGAAAATTGACATTACATATTTACTAGCAGATTACTCAAATTCTTTATAATCTCAGAGGTCCCTGTAAGTACTGCTGAAAATTTTTCCATTATTTCACTGGGCAGAGCAACATAAAATGACACAAAGTGCTTCTCTTGTTTACTTATACTTCTCACCTGGTTATACAAGCTCTTCATTCTGCCACCAAATATTCTTTTTGCCCTCAGGATTCTTCTACACAATTTCAATTGTCTGAGGGAGAAAAAGGGAAAAAAAATATATATAGTCATTTCAAATTTTGAAAATATCTTATGCTTACAACTCTTTCCTTTCAGATTAAAAAATATTGTTTTGGTGATTTTTTTTTTTTGTAAAGTCTCAAAAAGGAGGTCTTCCAGGCTCAAGGACTAAAGACAAGACACCCTCACAGTGCAAAGATTCTGCTGAAAATTTTAATCAGGACTGGAAGTGGAGTTGGCAGATTGATTTAAATTAGGCAGGCCTGGCTCTATATTGGGAAGTCTATGCTTGCATATCCATTTTTCTTTACGCCAGTTCTTCTTTTGGATTCTCAGATAAAAGAGAATAAAGTGGGCATTCTCCACTTGATGCAATTTCACTATACAGTGATTCCCATCAATGTATAATTAAAAGTGGATTTCCTTTTCCCTGAGATGGGGGAGGGTCTGCATAAACCTGGTTGATGTGAAGTGAACAAAGAGAACTTTCATGAGTTCTCCTGCAAACAGTCTATCAGTTACAATTCCTAGTGTTCACACTGCTGCACTGTTCAAAAGGAGCTCTAAAAAAAAAGTCAAGCAGGGGGTCCAAGAAAAATTCAACCCGCATGCCAACTAAGGGAAAGAAAGAGAAGGCAGGAAAAAAAACCTAGCTTTTGTTGTAAAAAGAACTAATGAAGCTGCTCTTAGAACTGTCCACGGTGACACAACAAGCCTGTGCACCCACACACATTGTGAGAGTGCCAGTCACCCACAGTAATGAGAAAAGGAAACACTGTAGGCAAAGGAAATATATGAATACATTGCTTTTATGGTTTAACTGTAGGAAATCACAACGCTGGCCCACAATATCTTGTGCCAACTGCCAAAAGTGGTAAAGTAATACATAAGGTTGTCTACTTATATTTTTCTTACAGACTAGATGGACTGGTGGGGGGTAAAATCCCATTATCATTATAAATTGCTAATTAAATAATTATCAATTAGATGGGCAGACAGAACTCATTCCAATGAATTCCTTAGAGGGCTTTCAGTAAAGAAAAACAGTAATTTTGATTATTTTTTTTTATCCATACTTCCTGCCTAGGGGCTCTAAATAGAGATGATATATGGTGTATCCCATGTTAGACTTTCACACAGTATATCTTGTGTTAGAGCTCAGGGACAAACACTGAACTTTGGTGCATATATAGATCTTTTTTCAGTTTTTCAGACAAATGGCCTTAATTTCATGATATTAATTAGATACCCAGGGTTATTTCCTAAGGAATAAAAAGAATACTTTCCAGACTTTTACATGGCTTTGAGAAATCACTTTTTCCCAAGTAACTGATAATATTTTCTAATATGTCATTGTATTTTTCCCTTTTTTTGCATAATCCAGAATTTACTTTGAAATAAAATATTAAAATATGTAATACCTATATATATACAGACAATAAGCAGGATTGAACACAGTGCAAGGAGTATTTTTAATGAACTTTGTTCTGTCCATTAACACCAAAACCAATGCAAAATTAAACCCTTTGCTTTTAGGTTTTTCTGTCAAGTTTTCAGATCAGACCCTTGGGTAAAGCTGTAACAGTACTGAGCAACAGAAATAATCCTGTCCTGTCCTGTCCCCTTTACAGTTGTAAGTAATTTTTCTGAGGAGAAGGGCCCCTCTGGCCCAGGAAAAAACTTACTCAGCTACAATCAGTCATCACTCACGTGTGCACAGAGTGGTTGCATCCACATTTTCTTGTCCTAAATCAGTTTTGCAAGACAATTATAAGCTACGATGATTTGCAAGTGCTGTTTAAGAAATTGTCAGTTGTCTGTGACAAGGAATATTTTCTAAGAACAGAAGTTTTGCAGGCTGAGCTGGAGAGTCACATTAATGTTTGGGACAGAGTTTTCATTGCCAGTAAACACCAACAAAAAGTGAGGAACGGAAATTGTAACATGAAGGATGGACTTTTAATTCCAAAGCCAGGAACATTTAAATATGAATGGGGCTTGCTCCCATCCTCTATCTTTTGTCAGGAAATATGAAGCTCTGGAAGTTCTTTTGTTGCCTTCTTTGTTAACTGTATGAGGCTGAAAGGAGTTGGCTTGTTTCATTTTCAAACCCTGTCACAATGAGGGTCTCAGAAATGAATGCTTATAAATACATGGAAATGCTGAAGGGTTCATAAAGGATAGAAAACTTTCTTTTTCATAATCATCTGTCATTGGATGACTTAGCAGGGATAATCATAACAAAAATCAAACAGCAAGGAAAATTTTTTAAGGTTTAGAAAGGGGAACAGAGTTGTAGAACAAAATTAAAATATCATGACATAAAGATAGATATTTGAGTACAAGATCAAGAGATATAAAGTATATTTAGCAATATGAAATCTTTTGCCTTCCTATTTTGCTAGTTTTCCTGTTGGTTTCTGGGAGATCACAGAATCCCAAGGTAAGTTCCTCACAGTGATGTTCTCTAATGTGATTTACTTTGAGGAATACTTAATGGAGAAAGGTGCCTACTACATTTAGTTATTGAGTTTTGTTCATGGTTCAGGATTGATCCACTTGAGTCTTTCAGCAGGGAGTAGTTTTCCAGTGTGGCACAGCATGACTCCAAATCAATAAGGTTAATAGATGTGGTGGCCACACAGTCAGAGGTGATGTGCCTGGCATTTTCCATGCCAATGAAGAAAATTTCTGATGACGAGATGTCATTTTTGTGCCGGCAGTAATGTCACCCTGATTACCTAGAGCACATAGCCAGTTAGTAAGTTAGCAAGACTGTAAATGGCCCATTAATCTGAATTATCTTTACAGGAACTGTTTCAAAAAATTTTGCTTGCACCCAAATTACTGGCACCTCTGTGATTCTTGAAATGCCAACAGCATACTTGCTATATAAAAACAATATTGCTGAGTAAAATCACTCTACATTTTTAAACTGTCAACAGCACACTATAAAACATGAAATTCCAGCCTTTAAAAAAAAGAAAAAAAAAAGTTGCATGTTTAAAAAAAAACCAGACAAGCAAAGAGGAAAAAATACAATGTAAGATATTACTGGAAAAAAGTAATAATATAGATGACAAATCTACTTATGTAATGAGGATGTGATACGTTGGTGTTCCTGCAGTTCTAATTTTCTCTGACTTTTTAAAATATGCAAACTCTTAACAGTGCCTCCCAGATCATTAATGGGTACACATTCCCAGATGGCCTGCATTGTGAACAAAGTGTTGGACTGGACTGGAAAGAGAAATCTGTTTAATATTCCAATATCTAAATGTCAGGAAGGTGTAATTCAGAGTACCACTGAAAGATGAGCTGAACAGAATACAATTTATGGTGACTTTAGTTAACAAATGGCATTAAGGGAAGAATTTCCATAATTAAATCATTAACTAATATGAAATATTGATTTTCTCTCTGATGTTTCTGTATTATCACTTGTCAGACTTGCAGATAAGCGAAGAGCACTCAGTGCAGCCCCTACCAGGAACAACAATAATTTGCATTATGATAACGCTGTCGAGCACTATCAAGCACAGAAAACAGAGCAAGGCACCATGTGTGCCATGCCATCCTTGCCCCAAAGAGCTCATGGATAACATTTCGTTGAAAAATAATAGGATGGTTGCAAGGGATGTCTGTGCAAACAGACTGGATAAAATGATGATTTGTACTGGGAGGCTGCTCCTACACTGGCTTCCTCACACTCTCTGTTGTGTGGTACTTATTCAGAGCTTCTCCTGGGCATCTCTACAAGACTTCTAGACAGTTGCTTATCTGAAAAGATAAATTCTGTTGCAGTAAATATCAAGAACTTCTATTTTCTAACTGAATTTTGGGGTTTTTTTGGCTGTTCTTTATATATTCCTGTTGCCCAAGGGAAGTTGAGTACGTACCATTAAATAATGATTTTACTTATATTCCAGTATGCTCATTAAACATGTTAAATAGTGGAACATATTAGGTTAACTTGAAAATGCAGAAGGACTAGAAGAGGCAAGATTAAAAAAAATTTACACTGAAAAGATCCTCCTTAATTGAGTTGTAATCAGTTAGTATTGATCATTAGTCCTTTTATCAGCATGATGAAGATAATGAAGATAATGATGACGATGATGCAATGTGCGGCACTTGGATCATAAAGAGAGGATGGAAAATTGTTTAAATATTTGATAATAATTCTTTCTTGAAGGTGATACAGGATACATAACATTGTATATGTCAAATTCATGACAAAGCTTGAAAAGAAGTTGAATAAGCATTTTTTTAATATACTTTCCTTGACCTGCTTTTGAAGAAATTGTCCATTCTTTGCTAGAATGGAAATAGGTTATATTTTTGAGAAATGCTTTTAAAAAAAATGTTATTTTCTACCACAGTCTTTCAGCAGGAAAGCAGTTCTTTTGCCAGTCAAACATTCAAAAATCATGTCTCATTTGAATAAATTAACATATTTTGTGGCAAAAATTAATTCCAAGGAAGGAACAATAAATACGAAAGCAATTTAAATTGTGTATTTTACAGGGGAGGGGGAAGAAAAAGAAAACCCAACATTGTCATGCGTATGACAGCTCAGCTAATTTGATGGGCTTTGATGTTAATTTAGGGTTTACTTTAATTTCAAAACATATTTTTTCACTTAATAAGGGAAACAAAAGAAACTTTCAACCAGTTTGTTATCTGGGAATGTTTTGGCTTCTCAAATGTGAGAACATGATTGTTTTTATTTCCAGGAGGAGATAATAACACTGAAGCAATAAAAAAGAGTCAAGGCAGCTTGCACAGCACAGGAAGTTCACAGCCAGAGACTTAATTTCCCACACAATGTACTGTGCAATGGGCCCATTAACATAGATGAATAGGCTCTTTAAAGGTTTTTTTTTTCCAGATATGCAGCTGCTGCTGAATGGTGCTATGTTAATAAGGTACTCACTTGCCTATTCTTCAGGTACTCTGGCATTCTCTACCTAGGTAATCTCCATATAGGAAAAGCTATTAGGGGTTCTATCTCCTACCACACCTTCAATTATTTTAACACCTGCACTGATAATCCTGGCAAGGTAAACTGGTAGGGGGCCAAGGGTCTAAGTCCATCCTCTTCTTCCCCCAGAAGTCACATCTCAGGGGGAGGGGCTGAAGGAGAGCAGGGAAGGAAAAAAAGTAAAGTCACTTTTATTACACATCAGTGGGAACATTCTGAAAAAGCTTTCATGCCTAGGAAATTGTTATTTCTTCAAACAACTGACAGCCTGCAGAGGAAACTCTAATGGAAATCCAGCTCATGCATTGTTATGCATGGCCCTCATGTAGATACATGGGGGTGGATTAAGTTAGCTTCCAAAGGGTCTATTGTGTGCAGCATTAATTCGCAGTGCTCTTGATATTGGAGTTTGAAGGTTTTACAACCTTTGTGTTTACTTAGATGCACTATATCCTACATTTGTTTATTTTGTTCCACAATCTCTTATTACTCAGTAAATGTAACGTTTATCTTTATTAACTTTCAATATGTTGCTGTAACTTACAGAGAAGGAAATAATTACAACCTTCTTCAGATGTAGTAGTTTTAGAAAAGAGTTTTGGCTTTTTTCTTTTTTCCCTTCCTGGTCAGTTCTGACTTTTCCATCTCTTAAAACAATGGCCTTCTTTATTAAGACAGTGGAGTAATAGCATAAAAATTGTGTCTTTTATTATTATTATATGAATATTAGCCTATAACAAAATATATTTCCCTTTTCATAAATGAAAAATAAATAAACAGACCAACCAATAGTCTTCTAAGAGAATCTGACCCTGGTGTGGTTGCCTCTTGCTATACAGAGATATAAGAAGAAAAAATGCACGTACCACTCTCCATCATCACAACCTTTCCACTGTTTTCTTAGAATCCATTGCAAATTTGTTGCTATAATCTACAGGTGTTCTTCACCCAATATTAAAATGCAAAATACAAATAAGATTTTTCTTCTGCTACCTTAGCTTGTTTCCTTATTTTCCTGAAAAGATTCATATACACCGCAGACAGTCACTTTTATAAGTTCAACTTTTCAGTGAGGTTTTTATTCAGAAGTTCCTAATGGATTTTTATTTGAACTTGCCAGGGATGTCTAGAAGTGTTAGTTTTTCAACACTGAACTCAGAACTCAAAGTAACTTGTACATTCAAAGGAAGCTATGATCCTAATCTGAACTAAAGGGCTCAATTGAATAAAAATAGCTTATGCTCGAGTAACTCAAGTTATGTGTGGCTCCTTCTTCCCCCTCTTTATATGGAAGTCAGTCAGTTAGGAATTTTTGTATTTTAATAACACAAAAGGGTTTCTCGTGGAAAGAAATAAATGCCTGACTTACAGTAATTAGGGTCTGAGTAGTATCAGGTGCACAGTTTACTCAGGAAAACCCCCTGACACCAAGGGAAGACCTCTTAAAACTGTAGAAAGTTTTGAATTGAGGTTTTGATTCTACATAATGGATAAGAAGAAAGAAATTTCCTTCTTTAGGGCTCAGTCATTCACTCATTAGGGCACAACAGCAAAAAGCTGCCTCTGGACCTGCCTGCTTGTTAGAATGTGGGGGACTATTTGTAACCTCTCCCAGACTGACCAAGAACTGCAAACCGACAACAGAAGATGGAGAACTCAGCTGTTGGAGAACTGGGGGTCTTAATCCAACTTTTTGGGATTAGGATCTTTTCTAATATCCTAGAAAATTATAGCAGCAGGCATAGAAGGAACTGCATTTCACAGACCTGTTTAAAGTGCTGTGGTACTACTGGCATTGTATAAAACAACAGCACAGCTTCCTCTAGAACATGATAAAAAGTGTGTGAAACCACAGCTGGGCCAGAGAATATAGATCCAGTGCTTCTGTTCTCCTTGTTTTATAGCACACAGAAAAGGAGTGGTAATAGAGAAAAGCAAATTCAAAACTAATAAAAAGGAAAGGTTTTTTTCCTCCCTTTAGATATTTAGGCTGTCAATATGCAATATCACATTATTTCACCAAAGTCAGATTAAATCCAACAGAATAAACAGAAATCCAATGCTACAGGGATCTCCAGCATTACAATACTTAATTTGAATTATTGAAAAATAAGAGACCTGGGTCTAAAGAAGTGTCATCTTCATTTGCTATCACAAAATTCTGTGTCTTCAACTGAATATTTAGACCCTGACTCCTGTCAGAGACATGGGGCTGCAATAAATATATGAAATAAACTGCAGCTCTGCTAGAGAATTCCCATTCACGAAATTAGCAGGTACCATGAATCCTCAGGGCAGGTTACCTTCCAGAATCTCTGAACTTGAACAGTTGACCTGAGGAAATCAGGAGGAGTGATTAAAGGAACTGTACTGTATGGTGGAAGAAGATGGAGATGAAGATAAATTAAGATACACAATTTGTACATCTGAGATAGTAAAAGATACTCTTGAAAGCTGAGGAGTGGTCAAGATTCTTACTAGCCCAGGAAAATTATAGGTGCTCTCTAGAGAGTAAAAACAATTGAAAAGGAGAAAAACAATTAGTGAAGTGGAAGAAAAAGTTCAATGAGAAGCATTGTAAGGAAAAAGTAAACATAAAGAGAAGGAAACAGATAAAAATTAAATCTCAAAGTAGTGGAAACAATTTGAGACTAGTAAATAGCTGTGCAAAGTAAAACACAAATTGTGGGAACAGGGTGCACGTGTGACACTGAAAAGCGAAAGGAGGGCAATAAAAGATGCCTGCCTCGCTTGGATAATGATATTACTCTGTCGAAAAAGAAACCAACAAAAAAAAACCCCACCTAATTTCTTTAGACTTATATGAACTGTAAAAACTCTGTGATTTTCTCTCTGATTACTCTCTTCTGTGTCCATTGCTCAACTCCTGAGCACCTTGTTAACCAGGAGACATCACCACTGGAGGCCGTCAGACACGGACTTGCTGAGCACAAGCCTCTGCTGGGTGCATATCCTGCACTCACACCATCCTGCAGGCTGAGATTCCTTGAGATTGCACCCAAAAACCTGGGGAAAGTAGCAGCAATAACAACCAAGCAAAGGGAATGCTGGAAAGGCCTGTGTGCAAGGACACTGAGGCTGTCTCAGTCCTGCTTTGGAGTCTCCATATTCCAACACGCCCACAGGAAGGAGGAGGCTCTTTGCCCCTTTCTTTTCCCTGTGTGCCTGGCGTGTACACCCCTAGGCTTAACTTTGGGCCTGCCTTCTCCAATCTTTAGAACAGCATGTTCTGAAGCACAACTTGTTATTAGTCAGATGGGAAAGAGATGGGAGCAGATTCCCTAATTATTTTTAATGGCCTTTCCTGGTACACTGCAGAGCCCTGCACTCCTCAGTGAGGGGTGGGCTGTCGTGCAGCTCATGCTGTATAGCACGGGACTGATAAACCACCCTTATTTTAGATTATTTGTTGTTTGCTTAGTGGAAAGCTGTCAAGCTGTCTTTTTAGAGAATGTTGAAGCTCTTCGATTATCAAACTCTATGTGTTTTTTTAAAAAAATTAATAGAAATAATATTCTGGCGTTTTACAGTGCAAAAAAATGAATCTCAGATTTGGAGCACTAGCAGTTTCTGGGATGTATTCTGATAGGAAAATTCAATAAGTCATTGCTAATTTTGCACCTCAAATATTTGGTGTCTTTAAATGCAAAATGAGCCTCTGTTTCTTTCCAGTCGGGACTGCCTTCACACACAGACCAGGACCAGTTACCTTCAAATGAAAGCTCATTTTCCTATAACTTTGCTTCATATAATGGAATATTGACCCCAATTAGCCTTGGTTTCTAATTGTACCTGACACAGCAAAGGCCCCTGGTGAGGGATAGTCCCAGAACCATGCACTTTAAGATGCAATATGGGCAAAAATCATACAAAATCCTTGCATAGGAAGAAGAAACTAGATAACTCATTTTCTACCCTTCCAAAGAATATTTAAATGATTTCTTCTGTTGTAGACTAATGAAAATGACAGGACCACGGGTGTTTGGTTTTTTGTTTTTTTTTTTGCTTTGTTCCTCTGTAAATACAGACTGAGTCATTAACAGAAGGAAGAGAGTGATCCCCACAGTCTGCCTCTTTGACACTGGAGTCTGTGTCTATCTCTCTGCTGCTCCTGGAGGCAGCTCTGAACAGCCACCTCCAGGATGATGTGGCTCAGAGACAACCAGCCTCGTTGCTGAGCAGTGTGATTTTTTTTCAGCAACCAAGCAGCTTGTTTAAACCACCACAGAGCAGGGGCAGAGCCTGCAAGAAGCTGAGGTAATCATTTTTACATTAACTATCTGGCAAAGATGTGGGCTGCAGACAGGGAGAAGGGATACAGAGGGAGGGAGGAGCTGCAGAAAATGACAGTGAAAAATGAAGAAACAGTCTTTTAAAAGAAATCCAGTGTTCCTTGGGAAGGTATGACACTGCAGGAAGACTGAAAGCAGAGAAGGGAAGGCAGAAAGGCTGCACATCTGCATTCTGCACATTTAGTTCTACTGTACTCTTTTTGCCTTTATCTTTTTTGTTGTTTTTCATGCCAGCTGCAAAAGTTTTGCAAAAGACTCCCTCTTCCAATGCGAATCAAAAAGTCAGGGTACAGTGGTGGTGTGTCTTATCTATGGATATTTTTTTTCTATTTTGTTTTTCTGAGATCAGCTGCTGAAGAAATAAAACCCCATGCAATTTCCAGCAATGAAAAGCGAATCAGTTCTTTTGCTTAAAAAAAAAACCCACTTCATTTTCATATTTTCATATTTAATTTTTGCCTTTGCATGTACATTTCTGTTATCTTCCAGCCACATGTTGCTATTTGTCTCTGTAGTGAAGGATTTTTTTTCTTTTAAGACTGTGGGCTATGTGAAGCCTGACTTGAATGTAAAAGATCCACAGAGAAAAAATCTTCCAGTCCTCACTGAATTAAAGAGAACTGGCATGCCACAGGTTTTGTGGGAGCACTCCACACCCAGCACCACCTTGGGTGGCTCATGGAGCAGGCAAGGAGCACCATGCACCTACAGACAAATATCTCATGGCCATTGCAAAGTCCCACAGCAGATCTACATGTGTGGGTAACGGGAGGCTGAAAAAAATTAGCAGCCACTCTCTCTTCCACAAACCAGCCAGCTTTGGCCAACTAAACACTGCTTAACACTGCAGCTTCCACAGAGTACAACTACCTAAACTCGGGGAGGGAGAGCTCTGAGATTTATGAGACCATTCCAGACAATTTCACTGCATTTCGGCTGTTGTTTTTGTTAGTCACCCCTCAGCTATCTGCCTTCCAATGAGATTCAGGCTTGTAAGATACTTGGGTGCTTTTGAAAAGGTTACATGCAGTCAAAAGCAGGCAGCCAAGACTCCTGCACTCAGCCAGAGTTAGTGAGGCAGCTCAGCCTTATTATGCATCTTAACCCAGCAGCAGCAGTGCTTGGACAGACATTATTTCTGTTGTGCTTGTTGGCAGACAAGATTTCAGACAGACTCTGGTTCTGATTTAGTTTTGGTCTACATGTTCAGTGCTCAGTCAAAATTCTTGTGCAGCCAGCACAGCAACTGCCTTCAATAGGAGAGAGTAAATGTAATGTTTTCAGTTTGAACAATATTTCAGTTGTTTTTTCAGTGGACCACAGCCACTCATGAACTGCTCCAATTTGGTCCCAGACTGCAGACAGCTCTGGTTTGTCCACATTAAGTGTATTCAATGAACTAATGCTGCAAGTTGGCAGAAGGGCCATACCTCCAACTCCTGTGTGTCTCTGTTGCTTCTGGTGCCATCGTGGGACTGCCAAACCCACCAGTGTTCCTGCTCTCCGATAGGCAAACTCTGCATCTGCAGCAGGAAAAAATGTTTAACACAAGGGTTTTTCCAGCCCTTTCCTAAAGTTGGAACTCAAAAAACACAACGGTACATATTGTGTATCACCTGGTATTGATCTCCCTCTCTTCTCATTCATAGCTTTCTGTATCTCCATATTCACAAGTCTCCCGTCCACGGCACCCAGGTGCCAACTGCAGTTCCCATTGTTTGGGAAGTGACTATTGATAATGAATGAAGACTGTGATATCTTGTATGGGAATTGACAGGTTTTGATCTTAAAGAGGCTACAAGTAAAATCAGTATGTAGGACTCTGGAAAGCATTTGGAAATTAAGGACCATGTAATGAGTTTTCATGCAATTTCTTCAACTTCCAAATGTACCCACAACTAATATTGAATTATAACTATAAGTATTAAACATTATAAAGACATTAGATTACTATTTCTAATGTAAGGGGGAAAAAAACATGGGTTTCTTTTTTCTTCTGGGGAAAAAGTGTTCATGTGTCATTTGGCAGTTTAAAGGTTTAACTAGCCTATTCCTATGAAAATCTTGAAGTTCAGCCTAAGACATCCTGGTATTACACACTTTTCTCCTGAATCTCTTCATATTCTATGGTAAATGTAGCATTTTCCTTCTGGAGCAGTTAACATAAAAGGTCTTGGTTAAGAGAAGCTTTCCTCTCGGAAAAGATAATCTGCCTTCAAAGTTATAAGTTAAACAATTGAGTGGTCTAATTGATTGAACATTTACAAATTATAATTGAATTTGTGCCAAACTATGTGAAAAAGATTTATGTTCCGCTTCCCATACTGTTTATCCCTCTTTTTTTTTGTGTGTGTGTGCATGTGTGAACTGAATCTTTGGGAACTCCTTTCACTTGATGCATCATTGAGGTGGTTAAACACATTGCATTATGGCAGTCTGTCACATCAGTGTTTCAAACTGAAATACTGGACTTGACACATCCCTGGAAAAGGATGTCAGACCATCCAAAATCCAGAGTTATATTTCTTTTGAAACTTGAGATTCTGAAGACAGAATTTTCACTTACTTAACTCTAACTGCAGGAAAAAAAAAAAAAAAGGAAGAAAGGGGAAAAAAAGTTTAAGTAATTAAATTATAATGCAGCTTTTTTTAAGCATCAAAAAGAATTTTCATGAAAATAATAATGTCTTGATTGTCCTGCATGTGAGTGGAGACAGCCAACTCTCTATAAATACCCATATTTTTTTTGGTGAACATCTGTGAAGTAATTATGGAAGAACAATAAAGGGGACAGCATCTGAGTCTCCAGCAAACAAATGCGACACATTACCATATTTCTATGCAATAATTTCTTGAATATGAGGAGTCAAAAAGCATGTGAACTCTTACCTGAGCCCTTGATGATAGTGAAAGTTTAGCCAATGAAAATTTTTGAGAGAATGTTTCTTTCAACAGGACATGATCTAATACTCAGATGAAGAGCTGTAGTAGTTTCAGGGCTGTATCCTGTATTTCCAAAGGAAGAACTGCAAATCCATTGAAATGCAAAGCTTAACTTCTGGAGTTGTACAGAACATGCTCCAAAACAATGGCATCATCAAGCAAGGTAGGCTTTTTTTTTTTTTTTT
>VYXF01005079.1:427489-484933 GCA_013397295.1 Polioptila caerulea
AGGTGGGTTTTTTTTTTTTTTTTTTTTTAATCTTGTTTTCCTATGTATAAATCCCAAAATAATGAAAAAATCTTTTACCACATTCTTCAGCTCAACCCATTCCCATGCCCTAACCTGCCACATTGCCCAGACAAGTTCACTGATTATACACAGGACTGGATGTGATCACTTTCTACTCTAACCAGAGACTATCAAAATTTCTTTTTGGTAATTTCATCACAAAAATAAAAACATTTTAAAAATCCTCAAGATTATGAGCAGTCATGTCTCAATATTGTAATGCAAAAGGGTAGAAATAGGACCAGGAAATTCTAGTTTTCTAACTTTAATCAGCATACAATAACGTGCACAAGTAATTAGGATGGAAACAAGAGTGAAGAAGGATTGCCAGATTTGAAGGGAAATTACTGCCTTCTGGACAACATTGCCAACTTAAGATTATATGTAAGTCTCAGTTATTTAGTCTTTTTCTGTTACAATGGAGGATATACAATATATTAAGTCTAACAATGAAAAGACAAGGTATATAACCCTTTATATCAGAGACTGCTTGAAAATATGTCACATTATCACAAACATGCATTGCATGTATTGTTTCTATTATTTTTAATTTCTAAAGCTTTTTTTGAAATTGAATTCATGAGTTTTAAGCATTAAAATAAAATTTGTTGAAATTCCCAAAATATTGTACTGTTTGGCATTCAGTGAATTAAAAAGAATATCTGTTACTTAAATACCCCATGCCATCTAGGATCCAAATTACATGATAGTCTCCCCTTCCTTCCATCTCTGAATCATCTGTAAATGACTCTCCCTTTCTATCAACAGTTTTCCTGTGATAAAGTCTTGCCTCTTATAACGCCCACCTCAGAGCTCCTGAGTTTATAATATGTGTTCAAGGCCTCATGAGATTCTCTAATATTTACACAGCTGTGGCGAACACTTCAAAATTAACCACCTGACCTTCCCCAAAATGCTCAAAGAGCTCAAATTCCTTATTGCACACAAAAGAATCAAACACATTTGGAGCCCCTAGGGCCATGATGTTTTTTTATCTATCAGGCAAAACCTCCTCCACCCACTTTTTCAGAGGACTCTGTTTTACCAGTGCCTTTTTTATCTGCTGTCCACATTCTACCCTATCTTCTGTCTCCACAAAGAAGCCATCTCTAGGATGGAGGCAATAAATTACCATTGAAGAAATGGTCACTTTTATCCAGAAGTGAAAGAGGTGCTAAATCAATACCAAATTCACAGATGATAGTCTTAGATTTTGCAAAGCACAGACTACAGTCTTTACTGAGCTCCCACGAAGGGGCTCATACCTCTTGTGTCCTTCTAACTTCAGTCTGATTTCAAACCCACTACAGGATAAGGCCTAAATTTTTACATTTTTTTTTCCTATTGTGATTTATAATTAATTATTACCATGAATACCTTCCTTTACTTTCTATCTCATCTCAGGACTCATTTGGCATGAATGAAACTGCTGTGAAAGCATTTTTGCCACAGAAATTTACTCCCAAGATGGTTGTTGAGCTGAAGACCAGGACAAACACTCTTGGTGCTCACTGAGAGCAGCTCTAGGGCTGTTCTGGGCACACTCCTGTCCCAAGAAGAGGAGAGGCTGGTGTGCACTCAGGTTAGATCCTCATCACCTTAGACATGTTCCATGTGGATTAAAACTCAGCAAATTGACACAATGGGGCTTTGTCCCTTAGCAGGGATGCAGTCATCGTCCAGCTTGCATCATCTCAGTAAAACAGCTCTGGTTTCTTTGCCAAATTGCCTGATAAGGCCACAGCAGGCTCTGGATTTACCCATTACCACAGGATTTAATGACCTTAAGCACAACACTGAATTACACCTCCAATTGCTATTTCCGTCTGATTAACACTGAAAAATGCAGAAGGCTGTGTACATGCACACAGCACTGGTAAATGGACTAACACAGTTAGCCATAACATGCAGCATTTAATCCTCATTCAACACTTAACTCACAGTTATTTACCAAGTCTTTCAGAAAGGGATGTGGTACTGCAAAATACAGAACTGAAAAGTTGATCTGCTTAAAAAAAATATAAATGTTTGAAGCACTTGGCAATAAACTTTTAGGAAATCTGTCACTGAAGGGACCTCATGTAGCCACTGCTCCCACTACCCAAACCAAAGGTTCACCAAAGTAACGATTTTGCAAATAACTGCTTAGGAATAGGAGAAACGAGTTCAAAGCTTTGCTATTGGCCATAATCTAAAGCAAAATTAATGTAAAATTCACAGAGATAATTTTGCAAAATAATTGTCAGTTTTACCATTGTCACATAAGCGCCTGCAGTTCATCCAAATGCTCCCCAGCCAGTCTAGTTTATCTAAACTGGGCATCACAGTCATTAAGAAACTCGGTGAAAGGTAGGTTATGGGTGTAGAACAATACTACCATTTTTAAATTACTAAAATAGAGCCTTGAGTTATAATAAGAACCAGAGCTAAAAGTTGAATGCCAGCGCTTTTTTTGTTTTGTTTTAGGCTTTCATGTTGACCTCTGCTCTACACAAACTTAAATCTGTTTTACATCAGAAGCTGCAGGGACGGAAGACTATATGGGAAAGGAACATGTCTGGGAGTTTAGAGAGGACCAGCTAAATTTTTTGACCTCCAGTGGGATTGGTGACATAACTAAAAAGCAACAAACAGCAGGTGAGAGGGAGGATTTAAATATAAATAAGGACACTTTGAAGCCATAAGTTTTTATTGATCACATTCACATTTACAAATCAAAGTCTCTGCTCTTAGAAAAATATTTAACTAAGAAAGAATCCAAAAGTCATAAAATATCAAGCAGGGAAAGAAAAAATATTAGAGAAAAGTAAAGGCATGGAATCATGTTGATAAATATTCCCTAGACTAAAAAAATCAACTAAATACCCTATTTTCTTTAATTAAGAATCACTGAATTATTTAAGGATATCTGCCTGGATTAATTATTGAAGACGCATCAAAATCGGCCAAGCAATGTGATTACTGGTTTACATGGTTATTAGGATCTGCCCATTTGGACCTGAATTCAACCTCCAATTAAAAAAGTTATTAGAAATTCAATCCCACAAACAACTTAGCACATCCGCATTCCATGCTTTAAAATGGTTAAATATTTTAATTCGTATAATTCATCAATTAATAAAGAAACAGCTTATTTTCTTTTTTTACAGGTCAATGTACACAAAGAAAAAATGCCCATTTTATGGCCATGGTTTAGCAGACAGCATTTGCCATCCTTCTAACTGCTCACACTCTGTCCATGGGATCAGAGTTCAAATAGCAGCACATTAAATCTGGAAAAAAGTGCTGGTTACAATAGCATAGTAATAACAGTTGCAGATAACAATCTGAAAAGCTGAGACCACTGAAACACGATGGTTTGCAGTTAGGAAATACTTGTGTGTTTTACCAGAATGGAGCCCAGTAGACTGCTGACTGGGGAAAAAAAATCTGGTGGGAAGACACGAAATTAGATCAGAGCTCCCGCAAATGAAAAGAAATCCAGCCTTGCTGAACAGAAATGTGATCATCCAGATAGCATTTCTATCAGCTGATTAATTTCAAACTGAATTTAATGCTGTATTAGAAACTTAATTTTAACAAATGCTATTGCATAGGTGCAACTTGGCTGCCAGAGCAGGCCCATGAGTAGGTCTGAAAAGCCCTTCCTCCGCAGAGACTCCATCACCACACTTTGTGAACAGAGGCACAGATTCCCTCCACCAAGAGAAGGCAGCCAGCTGAGGAAATGAATATCATAAAACAGGTCTTACCCACTTCTGGAAGATGTATTCAGCCCTGCTGGCCTCAACAGTGACCACAGGGATGCCTGGGGATTAATACAGTCAAGGAACAAACATTTAGTGATAGCCAGAAAATTTTGCCAGCCTCCAAAAATTTGCAGCTTAGAGGCTTCCACTCTGCTAGACTTCTCTTCCATGAACTTCTCCAGTTGCCTCCTGACCTGCCCCATAATTGACCAATAATCACAGCATGAAGGCTCACACTGTGCACAACTATCATGGTCTCTTCTGGGGCTGTGCACGTTGCCTTCATTTAATCCTCATGCTTCTGGTATCAGAAAAAATAGTGGGCACTTGTTCATCTCCATGGCAGTCATGATCTTCAGGCCCTTTTTTTTATCTTCTCTGCATTACCTTTACAGCAGGCTGAAGAATATGACATATCTGGATGTTCCTTCTGCAAAGGATGTGAAGTCAGCACTCAAGGGGTCTGTGGCTGCTCCTCTGCTCCATGGAGAGTGTTCACATACGTTCACTTTATATTTAATGATTTACCTTGTATGGGTTGAATTATTTTCCAAATATTTCTAGTTTTCCCTAGAGGAAAGAGTCTTGATGACAGTTCTAATCTAAGACCTAATTTAGATACCATGCTGGTGCTTTGAAGGAAACAGAGTTAAATCAAATTGCACTAAATTTATCATGTGAAGATCTAAGTGTTTCTGTTTAGTGAGATGCAGAAATTTGTGCCATTAATGTTTGCTATTTGACAATGGTTTCTTTTCATTACATGAAATGAGAAAATGGAGCCAGTTCGTTATGAAGTAGTGAAAGTTTTAATAAGGCCAATACAGGCTGAATCCTACAAGTACATGTGGGGAAAGTAATGTTTAAAAATGCAACATCAAAGAAAGATGAGCAGGGAATGGAGAGCAGAGAAACATGTAATGAGCCAAGTCAGACTGAAGTCTAAGATAATTGCTTAAAGATTGCAGCACTTGGGAAATGCTATCCTACAGCAGGAGTAGAAAATGGTTTGAAATGAATTGACCCAGTCAATCTTTAACCACGTAAGGCAATTTCCCCCATTTTTCAGGTGTAGAAGCTGAGGCTCTGAATAGAGCTAGCAGTGATGGTCTCACCTTGAACAGATCAGCTCAGTCTGGGATCAGACCTGACCCAACTTGATCTTTGCCCAAAAATCTCTTCTAAATACTTTTTGTATTAGCTCTGGGTCTAGAGAGAACTTAATAATCTGTCAGTGTGAAATCATTAACTTTCCTAATTGCAAAGAGTGGGGCTGGTGGCCCAGTGTAAGTTCTTGCTGTTTGTACAGTGCTAAATAAGCCAGTTGATCAATGGGGCTCTGATGATTTACTAACATCATGCTGCCAATGAGAACACATGCTGAAACTTAGGATGGCTAAAACTTGATTTTAAAATACTGAAGGAAATCTCAAATCTTTCAAGAACTTATAGAACTGGTTGTGTATTTGACATAAATTAATACAGAAAATAAAATATATCTGAATAATAAGGAATGCATCTTATACCAGTTCAAAGCAGTGCCAACAATATTAATAGCAAATTGTGTTTTATCATGTTTTCTCGCAATTCTACAAAAATGGCTTGATATCCCAGTGTATTAAGCAATTCCTATGTTGTGTACTAAGTACCTCTGTTTTTTTTTCAAAAAGAGGAAAAAAACAATCTAAATCTATTTTCATTTGGATAGAAGTACTTTGTTTTTTAATTTCGATGAAAACAATCCAACTGACCTGAAATTCTCACTGAAAAAATTTGAGCATTATTAAAACAGCTGAAACAAAACACTACATGGGTTTTTTCATGTTTTGTTTTCTCACTAAGCATTCACAGCACCAAACTGCCCTAGTTAAGATCATTATTTCTAAAATTTGATTCATTATTTATGCCTCATTTTGGGTGAAAGTGCACCTACCTAGCAGAGATTTATTTAGCAACTGTCTGCTACCCTAAGAGAGGCTGCTGTTCTCCTTCATCTTTCTAAATACACACATAAGCAGCATTTCAGTGGAAACTGATCCATAAACAATAACTAAAAATCATATGGGAAACTAAGCAGAGCTTATATTAAGAGGATTTGATTATGTGCACTGCCATCAACTTGGTTGTATTTTTACATTTCAGATTAGCAACTTTAAAATATATGTATGTATGTACAGAGAGTTGTAGGAGGATCCTGGAGATGTAATAACAGTAAAAATATTACTACACTTCGGACTGGCTTGGGCTACAATCTGTGATGTGTACTTTTTGATAAAGATGGTTAAGTATTATCTTCCCCATTTCATACTTTAAGAATATGAACCACAGATAGACTGAACAATTTCTGAAACCATGAGAAAGATATTTCTACACTGGAAAAAAAACTCAGCTGTGCCTTAAGGATCCATCCACACTGGCAAACAGTGCAGACCAGAGGAAGATTTTTAGAGCAAAACAGTTGACAGGGAGGACCAGAAAGCTACTGTACAAGAAATTTTAATTTTAATTAATTAATTTCTTTTTAGTTTGGACTATCTTTTGTTTAACCTCACAGTTACAATTTCTCTCTAGAGTGCATGAGATGTAGTTGGTTTACTTTTATTTAAAATTAATTCCAGTTCATGCACTTGAGACAGTCCCTAAACACGAGCAAAAGCATAAATGATGGAAACAATCACAAGACCTACTTTAGAAGTTCCCATCTGATCCAAGCTAAAATTCAAAGGTGGACTCAGCCTTTGCAATGCCAGCTGGATAAAGCCTCGTTCAAAGCAGTGTGGAGCCAGCAGTGAGGTGAGGATAAGGGGCAATTGCAGAAGTTCCAGTGGAACCAGGTTTTGGGGCACCAGGAGGCAATGTTTTGTTACCCCTTAACTATTTCTGCACAGATATGCTCTGCAGCTCCTGGGTTTGCATTCTTGCTTAAAGCACACAGAACTTGCTTCATACCACACATCATATTGTGCATGAAAGCTATCCACATGACAGGCTGTCTTCCAGAGATAACAGTAATCTTCAGGTGATGCCAACAATTTTTACTGACTGACTGTGTGCAGGGCTCTACTGAGCCCAGCCGTTCAACACAGTCTGCTGAGCAACAAGAAAAAGTCTCCAGCTTTGCTATGCTCTGTCAGCTTTCCTTACTGCTTCCAGAAATTAGTTCTGGGGACTTTGCTGATACATTTACATGAAAAGACAGTGCACTCTTTGGCTCCTTAATACACATATTAGATTATATTCACATATTGTGTTCCATGCAAGTCCACACACATCTCAAGCATCAGGGAGTTTTCCCTGCTTCCAGAATACAGAATTTTATGAAAGCAGCAATGTATAGACTTCCCAAGTCAACTTCAGTGGATTTTTGTGCCTGTGTAATGAAAATGAACACTGAGTAATTGCTTGTCATCAGAGACCTGCTGTATCTGTGATGCAAATAATAATAATTGTTGGATAATTGTTCCTTTGTTAGTTTTGCTTTAAATAGATAGACAAGAAGAGAAGATATTTAAAGGTAAAGAAAGAGAGGTCAAAACAGATCAGAAAAATTCAAGAAAAATTTCTGGAATAATATAGCTTTTATATAAAAGATTTGAGGGAGCAGAGTAGTTTGTTTACACTCATTTTGTTTGAGGAATCGTCCATCATGTGAACACTGCATGCCCCTGTTGAGGATTTTGGACACAGCTAATTTTCAAGTGTAATGTAGACCATGAGTGCCCTGAGCACTGTCCCAATATCATAAAATTCCCAAGGTCTGGAAAAATTCTGAGTCATTCACAGAGGTTTGCATGTGGGCACAAGGCTTTTTATGGAGATCCATTCCAAAGCAGGTTAAGGTACATACTTACTATGTAGACATAGCAGTTAAAGCTTTTTTAAAAAATCAAAGAATACAGAAGTATCATTTAAAAGTTGAAGAGGATTTAGTACCAAATCTTTAGTCCCTTATGCAACCAATTGCTACCTTGTACTTCATAAAATATAGTAGAGCAGTTGAACTTTAGGCGCCATAACTTGTACTTTGAATCTACCTAAATGTAGAAAATAATAAATTACAGAGAGTGATTCTAGCTTTTTAACTGGCATTCCAAGTCCATTTGCCTTTCTAATGCATTTTGAAAAAGATAAATGCCTAACACTTAAGCTGCATGTAAGCTTCTTGCTCCTTTATATTATTTCCTATAAATAAAAATATAAATGCTTGCCATCATGCAATTTGATCTCTGAGCACATGGTACTATAAATCTAGTGATACATTTCCCCTAAAAATAAATACAATCTTTTCTTTTAAGATGCAGAACAAAAAGGTTCTTTCTTGAGGACATAAACACCTATTAAACCAAATAGCCACTTAGCCCAGAAAGTAGAGACATTGCTCCTGGGCATGGGAGCTGGATACATGGTCTCCATGCCAGGCAAAATCAAGCTCTTAGTCAGGAATTTTTTGGGACAGAACTGTGCTATTGTCAGCCCTTTTATATGAGAAAAAATTTTTTGAATAGGATTAAATAGATGTTATATAAACGAATGTCTGTAGTCTGTGTCAGGTACTTACTGTACTTTGAACTTATGTTCTCTGCTTTACAGTTGAAACTACTCTTTCCCTTTAACTGAAGTTGCCAAAATACAGTCTTCATCAACATTGATTCAACACATCATCATCTAAAACAAGGTGATAAAGCTGGTATTTATATCTGTCAGGGGACTGATTACAGATGATGGCAACAACCATCTCAAAAGGTATAATTCTCTGCCACAGTGTATATCAGTATTTTTCTTAATTATTTTTGACATTTTACCTATTACTCCAAGGACTTTCTCAGAGGGCGGAAATAAAGGGGAAAAATGGGTTTTGTGCCACAGATGAAGAAATACATCTTCTGTAAGTAATTCCCAAAAGAAATCTTGGAAATCTTATGGGGTCAGGAAAGAGGCAAGAAAGTAGCATTTGTCACCCTTGCTGAATTGGTCATCTAATCTTACAGTAACACTAAAGCTGAGTGACTTATCTGCCACTCCTTAGGGAGGAAGAAAAGTGAGGCTAAAGAAGTATAGAGGGGGGGAAAAGCACACTGTGAAAATATCGTCTAAAATACTGCCCAAAGATTCTGATCTTTCAGCCACTTAGCTCCTATTTCCCTATAGCAGATGTGGACATCACTTCTTTTAGATTTTTAGAGATCACACACAGCAAAAATGAAGAACTGATGTTATGGCAAGAATAAAAGTTCACCAAGTTTAGGACCAGCAAATAATGTCTGAGAGTGGCTCAGAGAAAAACATCCAGCTGAAGAGTGGTACAAATGCAAGAGAAATAGACAATGATTATCATCCACAGGGAATGTTAAGGTAGGATGAGTGACAGGCAACCCACAAACCCAAAAGAAACCTTGAAAAAAGCATGTGAAAAAGCTTGTTACAAGTCACAACTTTTGACATGAGCTTGATGGAGAGTGGTCAACAGCACTACAAAAAGCAACTTGTCATATATCTCTAGAAAAATTTCAAGTGCAGTTGGCTGCTCACTTTAATGACACCATTATTAAACTCAAGATAGGCAAAACAGGTTACAATAGACATAAACTTTCTAGTTTTATCTTAAAAACACTGCAGCTGTTCCCAAGTAATACACAACTCATCACTTGGTTTCCAGCCTTGGAGCTAGCTTCTGTACAGACTTCTCTCATCCTCTGAATCTTCCAGCATCCCATGCTGATGACCCACAAGCATGAGCATGGTTAGCAAAACATGAGTTTTACATAGCTATTGGGCCTATTTTATCTAGCACTACAAAAATACAAATAAAACTAACAGCACTCCATGGAAGTTTCTACGTGTGGAAATAGATTGTTAGGTATAACAGGGTTTGTAATGTGGGCCACTCACGACATGCCAGGACCATGTGGATTATTCTGTATTTAACAATACAGATACAATACAATATCTTCCAGATTTTGGCTAGTTATGTTAAAGTGGTTTGTCCTAAATTTATGCTCCATCAAAAATGAAAATGCCTTTTTTCCTCTACATCTAGTGTTGGCTGCATTGTGGCCTGCCTTTAAGAAGGCATTTACTGCCTACCTCTCAGAGATAGTAGAGGAAGACTGAGTGATTTTCATGCTCTGGCACTCATTGTAGGCTGTTTAATTTGTCAGGACTACTAGGCCATGGTTTTGTGCTTTGACAGGTTTTTGTTATTCCTGCTAATCCCATTTCTGTTGTGTAATGTGCGTGGCAGCATCTGGTGACAACAGAATAGAACACCTAATTGTGAGTGAATACAGAGAGCCCTGTTCTGCCACATTGCCTGTTGCACTATTTTTGCATTTTTATGGCTGAGGGTGGGCTTCCAGGAGCTGCAAAGCAGACAGCCCATCGTTGTAATCAAATTTGCCATTTGCATGTGTGTGTTCTCAGCAGCCTTCCTGTTTCTACAGCCCCCGGGACTCTCTGAGTTTAGTTTTCTGGCTCCCTCTTCTGAGTGGAGAGGATGATCTTAAGTATTTATTAAACAAGTTCTCTTTAACTATTAAGTCACAATGTGAAACTGATGGTTTTAAATGCATTTGAGTGTCACTAAAAGGATCAGCATGTGAGAAGAACCAATGCAGTACCTGCATAGCTGTCACTGCCTTCACCCCTTCTATGGCTTAATTCACTTGGTAGACACAAGGACCCAACCTGTCCTGGTGCCTGGGGTTAATATTCTCCAGGTGCAGGATCCTGCATTTGCCTTAGTTGAGTTTCAGATGCTTCCTCTCTGCCCATCTCTCCAGCCTCTCAAGCTCCCTTTGAAGGGCTACACAGCCCTCTGGGGTACTAGCCACTCCTACAAGCTTTGTGTTATCAGCAAACTTGCCGAGGAGGCATCTGGACCTCCATTCAAGTCATTGATGAATAAGTTAAACAGTACTAGGCCCAGTATTGAACCCTGGGGGACACCACTGTTGACAGGCATCCCACTAGACCCCACAGCAGTGATCAAAATCCTCTGGGATCTCCCACTCAGCCAGGTCTCAATCCACCTCACTGTCCACTCATCCAGCCCACACTTCCACTTTGCTTACAATGATATTATGAGAGACAGCAAAGCCCTGCTGATTTCAAGATAGACAACATCCTCTACTCTCCCCTCACCCACCCTGGAAGGTGTTCTATTGTAGAAGGCAATCATGTTGGACAAGCAGGGTTCACCTTCAGTGAATCGATGCTGACTGCTCCTATCACCTTCTTGTCATCCATGTGGCTGGAGACAGCCTCCAGAATGAGACACTCCATAAACTTTCCAGAGATTGATGGGAAGGTGACAGGCTGGTAGTTCCCTGGGCCCTCCTTCTGGCCCTTTTTGGGCTCCAGGGTGACAAATGTCCAGGGTGACATTTGCTTGCTTCCAGTCCTCAGGCAGCTCTCCAGATCACCACGACCTTTCAAAGATGATCATGAGTGACCTCACTATGCATGGGTACAGCCTGTCAGGGCCCATGGGCTTTTGGATCTCAAGTCTGCCTGGATGTTCTCTAACCCAATCCTCCTAGACCAAAGAACTTCACGCATTTTCAGCTTAGATTCTTCTCAGCCACAAGCATTATTATTGCAAAACAAGACTGAGAAAATTCACTGCCCACATCAATCTTGCAAGAATTTTCAAAAGATTAATTAAAACAAAGCTCTAAAACCCAAGAGATCTGAAGTATATGAATCACAACATCAAAAAGAAAAACTTTAAGGAGAGTGTTCAGAATTTTAAATTAAAGTGCAAGCTTCAATTTTCTCCTGGTACCACTTGGTACAATTTTCCTCCCAGTAAACAACACAGCTCTTCTGTATTTACCACAACAATACAGGATCAAAACACAAAATCTGTTGGATGCAGAAACCAAGAAAAGATCTAAAGCTGGTATAAAATGTAACATATTACTCATAAATTTTTCTAACTTCTCTGTATTATAGGATGTTGAATTTACTAAGTTTTAAAAAGGTGGTCAAGTGATACAGTAAATATGAAAGCTGTTTCAGGATGAAGCATGAGGCAACATACGATCCACACATGAAAATATGATCTTGTCTTCTGCTTCCTCTTATCAGCTACAGTTCAATTCTAAACCGAGTTCTAAGAAACGTAAGATAGTGTGAAAGCAAAAATATTTATGTACGCTATGCATACAGAATAGACAACCAAGGGAGAAATGTTCCTCCTTATCAAAGACTTGTATTAGATGTATCCTTCTTCTAAGCATCTGTAGACAAGTTCCCCAGAAAAGATGCCTTTCATCAACTATGGGAGCTGTTATTCGTTATCATCATCTGTTTATAATCAATGAGAACAGTTGGATGCTCAGCAGTCTTGAAAATTGAACCAATTATTTAGGTCAGTAGTTTTTAACCTTTTTCTATTTGTGGACTCTTAAGCATTTTCCAGTGGATGTGAGGCACTGTTAGAAATTTTGCTCATGTAGATAGCTGTCACTTTCTTTGACACTTATAACAAAATGTCTAGAATTTATCCCTTCCCTTTCATCTCCTTACGAATATATCCTCAGACTCAGCTGCAAAAACCCCAAAGCACATAAGCTAAGTATATACATTTTTTGGTTAATTAAAAAAAAAGGCAAGCTGAATCCATGTGTTTTAAAGGACCTTGACAAACTATGCAAACACAAATCTCAGTTTGAATCTGTTATTTTTATTACAACCCAGGGAAGGTGCAGTTCTGCAGACATTATTCTCCACTGGCACAAGCAGTTTCTGGTCAGCTTCAGCCCTATGAAATGCTCCCTGTCCCTGGCTGCCAGGCACTGGCCTCCATCATGTGCCAGCAGGTGTTTCTTTTCTGATCAACGAGCTGTGCTGTGAGACCAAGAATGATGAGGTAGGGACAAGCATCTTTAACTCAGAATTGCTACCAAAAGTACTTAAGTGACACAGCAATCCTTAACTTTTGTGCTACAACACTCAAAAAACTTGTGAACATAGTTTTGAACAGAGTGAGTGAGAAGGGCAGACCCAAGCAAGAGATGGCATGAGCACCCTAATTCAACCATAGCAGCACAAATTAAAATGTCCCAGATTTGACTTTACATTCCCAAGCATGCATAATAGCCAAGCAGAAAGGCCTGGGGCTGCCTTGGGAAGGAGCTCTGACTAAGGTCTGACCACAGGTAGCTTCTGGAGCCCCACCTGAAGGTGCTTCCTCCACGTCTGGTGAGCAGTCACAGCAGAATCTGCTTCTGCCGCTCACACCACTTGTGAATATTGTTCTGCCCACACATATCACTGTGCCAAAGGAGAGTCAACCAAATCCAACTATCCCACACAGAGCAGAGATTTTTTTGTAAAATATTTCTGATGTCATTTTGCTATTTATTCTATTATTATAGTTACTAGGATACACAGCAATTACATGTATTTGATCTGATCTCCATTAGATTACTGTTCTGCAGATAAGTGTGTACAGCCAGTGAGGAGAACACAGAAAGAGCCACATTAAACAGAACAGGCTCTTAAGTCTCCAAAGCAGCTCAACATCTACCCTCAGTTTAGGCAATGAAACAGTGTACCCAGGTCAGCCCTGTGGAGACTTTGGTAATGGCTGATGCAAACACTTTGGAAATGCTCTGAACAAGCAACTGAAAAAATACTGAAAAAAGTAACTGCTGAAAAGTTACCTAAAATAAATAAAGGTTTGGGAGGAGGCAAGACACTCCCTGGTTTTAATAAAAAAACCCTTTAGTCCTGACTACTGTATTTAAATTAAATCTATTTGCTTTTTGCACAGTTCGAATAGATGCTTTTTAATTATTGCTAGTTGTTTAAGATATTGTTGTATCCCCCTGAAGATTTAAACTGAATAAATTTAATTCCTTTAAAATATCCTTCAGCTACAGGCAATAAAGTAAGAAGCCCCATAGGTATGGCAGTAAAAATAACCATAAAGGCATAAGCATTTAAATGAGGAGAGCATGGAATACTTCCCACTAGACCAAAAAAAAAAAAAAAAAAAAAAAAAAAAAAAGTGAGAGAGAGTAAAAAGAAAGAAAAGAAAAGAAAGAAAGAAGGGGGGGTGGGGGAAGCTATGTGTTTTGGAGACACAAGAACCAAACCATGAAACACACAGTTGAAACATTTAGGATGACTATGAAAAAGGTCTATGTTCACTTGTTAAGGAATGCGCTAAGGCAGACTAAAGCATATGAATGGCCCTTTCACAGGTCACAGATTCTATTCAGTTCTTGGACATTGTTATTATCCGACAGAAATAGATGGGCCTAATTAATATTCTGGACATACCTGAGAGAACATTCTTAAGGAAATCATCCTATGGTGGTTTGGGTTTGTTGTGTTTTGGGGGTTTTGTTTTTTGTTGGGTTTTCTTGGGTCTCTGTGATTTTTGATTTTGTTTTTAACAAACAGGAAATGTTACAAGTAGCATCTGGTTAAAAAACTATGAGCATAATTTTGATGTTTAAAGTTTAATAAAGAGTCTACTTCTGAATATACTTGTTTATGCAAAGACTTGGAAGAGTTTTTTTATTTTAGTATACAATTTTGCCATGTAGATTAAAGCTGAACTGCACAGTCATTTTGCAAGCAATTATATTCTTGGCACTTTTCTGAACATAATATAACAATTACCACAGCAACTGCATTTTATCAGAGCACTCCAAGCATGCAGCAGGTTAATATCAGTTTTCAGCAATTTCAGATAATATTTCTAAGATGCTAATGCTGGGCAGTTTCAAATGAGCAAACAGCTTCTGATATGAACTGAGCTCTGGTCTTTTAAGATAATGTAGTTATATAGGCCCTGATCTTGTATGCAGTAAGGGGGACTACTGTCCCCCTTATAAAATATTATTAAACTTTATGGGAGCCTGTGCAAACAAACCCAAATCCAGGGCCAGTTTCATGGCAAGAAAGGTAGAGTGATTGAAAGGTGAACTTTCCAAAGAGAGTAACATGCTGCACAGCTTGGTTGGGATCCCAGTGCTCCCACTGCCTGATGTGGGGCAAACTGCCCCGTTGTACAGCTTCTCCATCTACCTCACAAACTTTGCAAGAATCAGCTACTCACTGACTGTCCTGATACTATCCACTGCCCTAAAATTATTTTGTTATTACTTCAATCTACACCAATTTTTAAAGATATGCAGTTTGGTTTCAGCTATTTCACTCCTGCTGAAAAATCTCCCAAAGAATAACCTCATTTTTTGTGTCCTGGTTCCCCTCACTGCTGACCCTTGTGACAGTTTTGCTGTTGACTTCACAGAGGGCAGAAGCAGGCCCCAAAAATGTCTAATCCTCCAAAGTCATCCAAGCTGTATCACTGAATTTCGAATTCAGGACGCTGCTTCAATAGAGCGACTTGTTGTTCTCATCTTAAATGTCTGGATGGCATACAAATATAGATAAAAGTAGATACTAATTATCACATCTATTCTCAGGGCATGCATGGAGGGAGGCAATAAAGAGGAGGGGAAGTTTGTGGGTTACTCCCACACATAAATCCTCTATGTGTCAATGGGTGAATAGACACTACTTTAGTCTATTGTGCAAAGCTGTTTTATAACAACAATAAGCTGAAACAGGGAAAAAACTATATTAGAAAGGCAAATATCAAAATACATCACTACTAAAATACCTGCAGGTAATCAAGTAATTCAGTCCTGTAGTACATCCAGAAACAGAAGTCAAGTTTTTTGTACTCAAACCTTAGTATGGCATATGTGGAAAAAAAAATCCCATTGAAATAAATAGACCTATTCATTTCAGAGACAGTGTAAAAGAGACGAACTTTCTTTGTCTCGCCTCTTTAGAGCCCCTTGATAGCATTTTCCTTTTTTATTGTCTTTTAGATATAGATGCCCCTCTGCTTAAGTATCACCAAAGCTACTAGTAACAAATACCTAAATATATAACAGATGCATAAGTGCATCTTGGGATAAATACATTATGGACAATTAACTGTCATCATACCCCTCAATTACATTTTCACCCGCTCCTGTAGTGTACACCTGTGGCTTGTTAGTACTGCAATAAGTGTTGGAAAGCTACTCTAAGGTTCAAAGGTAGCACTGCTGAAATCTGTTTTCCTCTTTTTTCTTAAATGTGTATTATATAAATGTGAAAACAGAGAAACAAACACAAGAAAAAGGAACAGTATCTTTCTGTTTACTGGCTGACACTGTTGATCTAGTGAAAATTTTTCATTTTACTGTTAACATCACACAGGAGAGACCATTTGTGGGGAATATCGGGCCTGATTCTGAATTCAGAGTAATGAAGAAATCTAGTAATCTCTGTAGTAATCTCTGAATAATGTAGAAATTAACCCAGAGAAACAGCAATCAAAATTCACTTTAGCACTATTTGCAACATTATTTTAAATGCCACTTCCTCATCTTTGAGGGAATAACACAAGGACCTCAAACACAATTTGAGAATATTTTGTAATGCACATTGTTTTTAGTAAAATGCAAAAGAACTTGTTAGAAGTGTAACTAAAACTGATACATAGCTAGGTTACATTATAATCAAGTCTTCAAGTTTGCAAAATGGATATTTGTATAAGTTAAAGTAGCTATTGGATATCCTTACTATAACCATACTTAGATCCATAACAGCTCTTAGAAAGATTATTTATTATTAAATACGGAAGTGACATAATTCAGTAAGCTTTGTATATGACATTGATAGATTGCCCATGAAGAAAAATATTACACTAAAATATACTGTACAAATGGTCTTATAATTGTAGCTGAAGGCAAATCCAGCACAGAAATATCTCTCTCAGTTCACATCCCAATGTCATTAACACATTTCTGTGGCTTCTATATTTGTGTATGTGTTAGTCTTAAATAGTTAACATTAGAAATTTTTATTCTAATCCTGTCCTTTTCCAACCTTATTTACTATCTTCCTCTGGTAACATCTTTGGACTACTGCACTACTTGTTTAGGGACGGAGCATGCAAAACCAGAGGCTTTCCTGAGCTCAGATCATTTGGATATGTAAAAGTCAGTAACTTTTTTCTGTATAATGAACAGTGGTGCCAGAGGACACCGACACAGATTTTTGGCAGCTTCCTTTAATTGTATTCTTTTTCCTTTGCTATTCTTTTAAAAATATTCATAGATAGCATTCAAGAGCTGCATTTTGTTCTACACCCCCTGTGACTTACCTGAGAGACACTGAGAGGCTGGAAGTTGGCCTGCAGAATTAATGAAGAGTATTGCAGGTGCTTATTTATAGGCAAGAATCAAATATGCCTGGTTTGACCAACAGTGACTCAGGGATTATCAAACAGCAACATTTTAACGTGTTCAAGCAGCCCTTTGAAGAGCCGGGTTAGCTCACTAAATGCTAACAGTGACTGGCCAGTCAGCATAAGCTGTGATGAGTTATATCATCTTACTTTGCTAAATCCATGGTCTCAAAAGGGTTTAATCACAGTTGCATGACACAAAGCCAATGCTTTGCAATGGCTGTCAGCTAACTTGCCTTTTTGCAACCACATGTGAACAAAATATCATAAGTAGACCCTAGAAAGAGCAAGAGAAGAGACATAAACACAAATATTTGAAAACTGTTAGCATTACCTATGGGGAAAATACTTAGCAGAAACAGGAGAGGAAATACTTGTTAAATTGAGAAACTCCTTTCTGATACATGCTGTGTGCAAATCCTCTGATGTTTGGGCACTTCATTGCATGTCTGAAAAATCTAGAGACGATCAAACAGCAGAAAAATGCATTATAAAGAATAATCCTGTATGATTCAGGAACTGGACAGGTTGATTTAATGGGACACTCATTTCTAGCAGTTTTTTCCTTGGAAGCATTACTACTTTTGCTAAAAAGCTGACACCATTAAAAACAATAATAAAAATCTATCTTTCCTGTGTCATGGATTTTTTTTTATTTTTATAATTGGGAACTTAATCAAAAAACATCCTTAGGATTTTAACTTCTTAAATAATGATAGGAAACACCCTAATTTCTATTGTCATTTTCATTGACTATCCAGGGAAAAAATGGAATCAATAGCATTTACATTGTTCTATAAATGGCCTGAGCAAAATCTCATAACAAATTCTCAGTGTAGTCGGAACTCATCTGTTCTTTGCACTTCCTACTTTGCAGATGAGACAGTCTCAAAAGACTGGGTTGGCTGAAGACTGGTTGGACAACTCTATAAGTGAAGTCTCAAGACTCTTGTCATTCTAGCTGTCTAAATTACTTAAACAAGACTCAGAGGGATTTAAAGGGGAGAAACGACATGACAAACAATTATATTCTAGCACACTATTTATAACAATGCCCTTTCAGATTATTGTTCCACTCAGACTGACACATTACTGTAATCCCAGGGATGAATCAAGGGACTTAGAGTTAGATCGTGCACAGCTTGTAGGCATAAAAAAAATACGAATAAAGAACTGACATTCAGGAAATATAGAGCGACTCAAGGATAAATTCTGCTGGGATGAGCTTAATTTATCAATGTCAATAACAACGGTGAACACATCGCAAGAATACATGCATATTAATTGAAAATAACTCAGATTAAATCACTGCAGTTTGACATTTTGAGATAGGCACTTTATCTTTTCAAGAAAGAGAGCACTATAAAATCTTTAATCTGAAAACACATCTTAATTGCGTGTTATCACCTCCTAATTGCTTCTATATTATATTAAACATTTTGCTAATTACTAGCCTGATCATGGTGTAAATAGCTTGAGGCTAGAGCTCATAACCAGCTGAAGACAACTGGGCACAATGAGGGCCACAAAGAAGTTTATCACTTCGGTGTATTATCGCGGACTTCCATCATTATCAGTGTCTATCACTCTTTATCTCTGCTTCCCCTGTGAGATAAAGAAGAGAGGCAATAATGTAGATCAGAGGTTGGGTTGCATTTCAGTTAATCCATCTATTTCTAGCTCTAGATTTCTAATATTCCCTGGGGACAAAAGTTGTCTGCCTACTGCTGTCACTAATCTACTGCTGGAAGACTGAGGCCAGAATGCTATTTGCTGTGCCACGAGCCTGGGTAATGGAGGTGCTCCCGGACAGCTGGAAGTGCGCGCTGCAGCCGAAACCAAAGGACATGGATGAAATACGTTGCTGTGAGCAATCTACCCACTTGGCTTCAGACACTGTGTAACACACAGATGATACATAAGGAGACTCTGAGGCAGCAGCTTGTGAATTCATCAGGAAAGAAAATTATTTATGTATAGGCAATGAAAATGCTCGTAACAAAACTGCCGGGTGACCCAGCAATGCAGGCGGTCACTGGGGATGCAACTAATCATTTAGGTACAGCACATTTTTAAACAATTACTGTTATATGAAATGACCTGACCAAAACATAATTGTTAGGAGTTTTTTTGAAAGAAAAAGAACCTGTCCAACATCACATTGGAGATAACATGATAAGAGATAAGAGGCTTTTGGGTGCAGTAACTGCAAGGTAAAACACATCTTTGTAAAAAATTACTTACACTTCCCAAAGAAACCTACCTTAAATAGGTATAAATCATTACAATGGTAAACAGCTTTTCTCACTGTCTCCTTAGCAGAACATGATTCTAGCCAGTGCAAAGAGGATGCGACAATGTGCAGCCTGTGAATTTTGCTCTCTGTGTTTAAAATTAGATTTTGACTACATCTACTTTGTCAGTACCTGCTGTAAGATGTCAGAGCCCAAGTTCATCTCTGTTGATAAAAGCTTACTTTTTTGTTTGTGGCCACAATGAAGACTTTATGCCGTAAGCTTTATTTGCTAGATGGATAAACCTCACAACTTGCACTGAGTAGAAAGTTTACAAGTCAGGCAGAAGGAAAGCAGACCACAAACGAGGAAATATGAAATATGGATGAACTTAGGCCTGAGTTATGAGATGCAAAAGCAAAACATTCTCAGCTCCAAACTGGTTTTTATTGGAAGACCAGATTTAATGAAATTGTACATAACTAGTTAATCAGAAAGTAATGCTCAAATCTGAAGAAATCTTCTACCCTCCCCTTATCATTGATGGGATAAGTGACACTTTCTCCAGCTAGACAAGAGGTGCTGTCTCTGCTTCACCCTTTGCCTTCCAGATTCCCCCACTCACATCTCCTGGACTCAGCTGCTGCGTTGTTTGGTTTTTTTTCCCACTCCAAGGACGATATCACTCTCCCTTAAGTTTCTATTTTTCAGAAGCAACATAAAATAAGTTAGAGGAGTGGATGGTGTCCCTGTCCCTGGCTAAGATGCTGCAACTAGATGATCTTTAAGATTCTTTCGAACCCAAACTATTTTGTGATTCTATGAAATAGGGAGGGCTATCAGCTGCTCTTTACACTACCTCTGTCCTCCTTGTACGTGCTGCTGCAGGTGCTGCCCATCTCCCAGGGGCTGTCCCTCTCCTCTCCTGTGCCTCCTGCATCCCCTTGGCTGTCCCATCTCTGCACCACTCCTGCAGCAGCAGGATGGATTGCTTCAGTGACTTCAGCTTCAGCATGACATTGACAGGGATCCAGGGCTCTGAAAGACTTCACGTCAAAGCTTGAGAAACCAGGCTCCTTGTTAAAAAAAGAATGAAATACAGCATAGCTATCCTGAAGGAAGCAATGATGCACAGCTGTTTCATTGCCTGGTACAGGTAAGACATTTTAGGGAATATATTCTGTCTTTTAATGAGGCCACAGCAGAAGGCCCTGGATTTATCTCAGCTGCCAGGATCCTCTCACTCTTTCAGGTTCCCATTATCTTTCTCTATTTCCATCTTTCTTTGTTTCTTGGCTGTTCTATTTAAAGTGCCTCAGCCTTTCTCTTCAGCTCCTAAGTAGTTTTTATAGCTACCTTTGTTTTCGCCAAGAATTCCTTAATTTGCCATCTCCACTTTGTCTTATGGCTATGGGAAAGCCATGCTGGATCCTTGTCCTCCTTTGCACCCCAAGTGAGGAGAGGGAGACATTTCCCAGTAGGATAAATATTCTGCCATGACAGCTTGGTGTAAGGCTGGGCCCCCTAAGTGGTGGGAAGTGGTTCAAAGAGTGCCTTGTACATACAGGGATGCTCATGGCTCAAAGGAAAGGCTGTACCACATAGCACAGAACTCTTCCAAGGGCTCATTTCTGCAGATGTATTTTAAGCCCATGCTACAGATGAATTTTATTATATTTGCTTGTTTGTGTTTTCTCCTCTGTGTTAGCGTATATTATCTCCACAGACACTAATTCTTGATATAAATGATGCTAAGCAGTAAAGTATGGTCCATTAACTTGATTTTTAAAAGTATCTAAAATTTACGCAGTGATTTAAATAATAATATAAATTATATTAAGTATGTGCAGCAGCAGAGGGTACGGCCTCCTAAACAGAATGAATTTCTCCTTGGAGAGCACTGATTAGTTCATTTTTCCTAATGAATCTTTTGTTATAGTCAGAAGTTCCTTTTTTTCCCCCTCACTGTCTCACTTATGAAGCATGCATATGTATATATGTATGTTCCATTTATATATTTGATAGCTAGATTAAGTAGTATCATACTTCACCTCCAGAAAGGGCACAGCACTTCTCAAGGAGGCAGCTGCATTTCTTAGGTGAAGGAAACTGAGGCCAAGGCATCTCACCCACAGACCTCTTTAATCTATGGGCCAGACACTTCAAAGCATGAAAGTCATGGCTAAAATCCACTCTGTAGAAAAGTGGATTAATACTGCTGCCTCTCTCAGCAAAATTTATTGTTGACGCCAATTAGAAAGTGTTACCTGTTAGAACTGATGGAGTTGTTATTGCTTCTGCCCTGTCAAAAAAAGTGCAGCAGATGGTTTTGCACCGCCTCCTCCAGTGCCCAGCAATGCCCCCCTGCTTCAGCTCTCCCCTCACTCTGCGTATTCACACTGCTCTTCCCCAGGGCAGGGTGAAGGAGAGAGAAGTCCCCTCATTCCCTTAGAAGTGCTTTACGTGCTCCTGGAAGACAGGCTGCCATCTGGCCTAATGAGCTTTGGAACAAACTGCTTTTAAGACAACTTTCCTTTACCTGCGGCGGCGCTCCTTTGGTGGTTGTTTACCAGCACCCCGGTCATTTAGGCCGTAGTTTAAGATGCATCACAGTTGTTGGTTTTTTCCCTTAGAAATATCAGTGTAGGTAGTGCTTTCCAATAAGTGGACATTAATTCATGCTGAATTACAGTGGGATTCCCAAGAAACTACATATGAATACTGAAAGAAATCATTATGATTAATGATATAATTTATATGTGCATGTTGATGAAAGAATCATAATCTAGAGTAAATTAGTAGAGATTTATGTACTAATAATTTTGTTGTGCTCTAAGGTCCAGATGAAAACCAACTAAGTGATGTTGTATTGACAGCAGTTCATATTAGCATATCTTAAAGGGATAGTATAACAGTATCAAATAAACTATTTCTAATGCATATTAACTCCATTTCGCTTCCCCTCCCCCCTCAGTCTATATTTATGGCATTGATAGGAACAAGGTTTCATCCCTTTCATCTTCACCTATGTGCCAAAGAATCAACATGGATGAGACGACTGAAAATATTTAAACAGAAATAATGGACTTTTAAGAGAAAAAAGAAAATTAACTGACCTGATCCATCCACGTGCTCCTGAGTGCATGAAGGCCATGTGGCTGCATGCAGGGAAGAGGAATTCCACACCTTCCAGGACAGCTGGTGCAGCTCTCCCCAGGGCTCCTGGTGCCCCAGGTCAGCAGCACCCCACACACCCCCAGGCACCCCACGTGCTGCAGACTTGGCACCTCCCCATGCACAGCACAACCTTCATTATCCCAAATGCAGCCTTTATTGCTCACTGCACACAATGCAGCCGCGGCACTGGGGAGAACTGAGGCCATGGAGGGAATTCATATTTGGTTTCCACACAGCAAAACACCAGAAGAAGCATCTGCTTTATTGGCAATATTTTTTCAAGTGCTTATTGCATGAGCTGGAGCGCACCTGAAACTCAGGATAGTGCCGGCCTTTTCAAAACTCTGTGTGACAGAGGCCATGAACCAATGTCACAGAGTCACCTTGTGGGGTTTGAAATGCCAGCTGATGGTAAACAAGTAAAGTGCGTTACTTGATAATCTAAAGAGGTGGTTGTGAATTCTTGTATATTAATCACTTCAGCAAATGTTTATAAAATGCATCTCAGAATAATTACTAACTCATCTTGCCTCCGAAATTCTTATGGAAAACAAGAAGTAGAATGAGGGTGAAATTGTCTATTCCAATTTATTTTTAAAAACAAGGATTAATTGCTGATCTAGCAAAATCAACAATTTTTTTTTTTCTAGGGTGCTCTTAGTACTTAAAATTAATTTTCAAAAAAACTTTTTAAAGAACTGGTATAATCTAGTCAAAATTGTAATATGTTTTTCTAATAGGCTATTTTATCAATCTATAGCAACTTAGATGGAACTCCTAGCCAAGCAGTTTAGAGATTAAACTGTTTGCAATTTCCAAGAAGAAAGCATCCCCTGGGCTACGTGTTTGAGACTTTTGTGATGTGATCTAACAGCAGCGCTACTACAGTACAATAGTAATTTAAACAAGATCTAGAATATTTCCTCCTGTATCTTCCCTTTTAAGTCAGGTATTTTAACTTTTTGCTGCCGGGCACATAAATTTTTGGAGCAAAAAACTGAATACCAGAGACAATGTTTAAATTTTGGATATATTTGTTTGTAACAAAGCCTTTTGGAGGAATTAATTCTCTTCCGCAGGGAACCAATGTCAATTTACAAAGGAGAAACTACTAACAATGATATTTCTAATGAAAACCAGACTGCAACTTTTGCAGTCTGCATTTTACCTATCTAATGACACTATAGCCACCACTAGACACTATGCAGAATATCTAACTAATTTTCAAAATCCTCAATTAAACCTTAATTCAAGGGACAGACCTCTTGATCTTACAAAAGGCATTATTGCCGGAGATTAAACTGCTTGATGCTATGTATTGTTCTAGCTGTAGTCAAGAGGGAATATTAATTGAGATGTTCCATGGATTACAGTGTGTATTCCACAGTGGTTCACATGTTTCCTGGTGGTCTTTCCAACAGGAATAGCACAAATGAGGAGAATAAGACAGATCATTTTGAACCTTAGTTGTTAAGCCATTGTTCTGTTGTGCACAAAAGGTAATGCTTGGTTGATTTGCTTTATTTCTGAGCTGTTCTGATTTTTTCCCTGTGCACCTAATCTCTGCCACTTCCTCTGTGAGTCATCAGCAGCTGGACCCAGTGAAACCACAGGAACTAGCTCCTGGTAAAGAGCTCTAATGGTGCTATTACTCAAGTTCAATTCTCTTTAAGCCTGGTAAAGAAGCATCATGAGTCATATGGTGCAGACAAGAGTTCTTTTGCATTTGCTTCTTTAGGAAAATCAAAACCCATGCCTTGCTTTTTAGAGTGATTACAATGGGTGTCTCTTATACCTATGTCACTCTGCCTGTCCCTTGCAGGAAGGATGAAGTGTCATTTTCTTTTCAAGTCCTCATTATTTTTTCTTGCACTCACCAGTTGCTCTGCCTATAATTTAAAAGGAAGATCTTAAAAATAAAACAAAACAAAAATTCCCCACCGTTTAGCTCTGTCCTTTCTGCTCATTTTCACTGCACAGAAGTGCAATGTGGTTCACACCTCTGATTCAGCTGATTTGATTAGTTGTTGCTGCCATACACCTGCTGCTGTCACTGCAGTAGTCTGTATTTGTGGCAAACATTCCTGCTGTCTGACAGAACAGGTGGATATTGTATAGGAGATTGAAAAGAATGGATGAATGGTAATTGTTCTGAATCCCTGCTTACACAAACTCCGCAAAAGTTGGGTCTATAAAATGAGTCTCATGATTTGCCTTCAGTAAATAGAGTGGTCAGGTATCTCATTTTAAACTAAAGTCAAATTTTTAACTGTAGAAGAGAATGACCTCCTCAGATAGACTTTACAGTGAGATGGCTGGAAAGATTTTATAACCTTTGTTCATTTCTGATACTCAGGCATTTGTATACAAGACAATTTGAAGATTTCAGAGAGCTCTGGGGGATCTCTTTGACTCTTGGTAGGAGTTCCTTTCCTCTCCTTCAATTAAAACAAGTCATTCTTAACATTTAAAAATGATCCTTATTAAAAGAATATCTCAGTTATTATCCTCTCAGACTAGAGTTTTGCCTTCTGATGAAGGCTTGCATGCTGGTTGAAGGAGGTTTACTTGAATTGTAATGCAATGCTGCTCAGGGATGGATGTTCTGTGACAGTCTGTAACTGGACAGCAGGAAAAGAAAGGCAGTTTATTGTTGCACTTATTGTATGGGCTGAACTGTCTGGCAGACAACAAAGATCCTCCTGCAAAGTGGACAGGCGCCTCTGAGCAAACAGGACTTGGAATTATTCTTGAAACATGAAACAGTGGAGACTCTAAAATCTCACATGCTTTCCAAGCCAAAAGTATTTCAGTGAAAAACCAAGGGACAGTGTGAGTAGCATTTAACGGGTAGGGGGAAATGAAGAAACAAAATACAGAAAATATGAAACCTCCCAAAGAGAGGTAAAATGACACCGTAATCTGTAAACCAGATAGTTTGTTTATAAGCACAATTGCATTTTAATGGATTAAGAGCTTCAATACAGCACTCCCAAGTTGCAATCCACATACCACAAGTGATATGCAAGGGTCAGCCCCCTGACATGTGAGCCTGTGCAGAGCTGCAGGCTGAGGCTGCTGTCACCACGGCTCTGGTGGCAGCACCTGGCAAGAAAAAGCTTGAAAATCATAGTCCTGGGGACTGAGCAGTTTTCCTTTTCATTCAAGTTAATTTTTAGGCAAGTAGTGTGCCTCATCTAAAGCACACATATTATTCCTTCAGTTTGAACTAAACCAAATATTTTGATATTTTCATATAATAAATGTAATTTAAATACCAATCTGGCAGCAGTTCCAAGATTTAAAATGGTTTACTTCTGCCTATTTCTCCAGCTAGCTATTATATTTGTAGCATATTTTAAATCATGGTTCTGTAGAAGAACAATCCAACAAATACTTGAAGACAATATTGTGTACATTTTTAATGTGCCCTTTTAAAAAATATACTCATCTGAACTGCTGTGTGATGGAAGAATGTATTTTTCTAAAGGCAAGAAAGAAATATAGTGTGATAATATTTTAGACAGACTGTGATTCAACAATTTGAACATTTCCACAAAGTTTTCTGGCATCTATTTCAGATTAATATTTCATTAAACTACTCTTACGTGCTAGCTTTAGAAAGATTAACTTCATACTTTACTTCAGGTTTTACTTTTTATCCATACAGCCCACATTAGTGTTTTGGAATCATGCTTCTGATGATTTTTCAGCTCTCAGGTACACAAGAGGATACGAACCAAAGGACTTTCAGTTCTCATCTAGTTCTAGCAGATGTACTTGATTTATAGTAGAAGCTGGTTTCATATCCTTAAAAATGTTGTAAACAATTTGCAGCTGCTTGATTTTTTGATGCCATCATAAATATTCATGATCATTTTCCAAGATCTACAAAGATAAGGTGACCTTAGACAAAAAATTCAGACTTGGGTGGTAGAGAGTGTTAAGTCATTGCTTTTTCACCTTTCTAAGAATTACAGAGACAGCTGCAAAGCCTGTACTAGACATCACATGCATGGCTTCGGTAAAATGTTTTTCAATGTATTTTAAGCAGAACTGATGAAAAGCCACTGCACTAAAGCTATGCTAGCAGAGAGTCTGATAACAAACACAGTTTGGCATAAATACAGTTCGGCCTGGCAAGAAGTCACTAGGTGTGTAATCTGAAACTTTGAACATGACTTTTAATCACCTTAGTAAACATTTTTTCAGCATGTCATAGCACAGTTCTCTGGCTATAAGAACAGAAGGGAAAGGGAATGACTACAATAAAATGGATGGAGGTATGAAAAAAAATAAACAAAACTGGCAAAGCTCTTGGAAAACCTTTTCTGTTTGGAAACCTATTAATTGTTCAGCAAAAAAAAAAAAATGACATTGAAGCATAAAAAATATTATATTGTGTGACATTTTTTTACATGATAGGATACTGTATTATCATAACTGTATGTAACTAACATTTTCCTTACCCTTCAGCAAAGTTCTCTGTGTTTCATCCTTTGAGATTTTCTTCTTCAGCATTATCACACACTGTCTAAAACAGGTATGTTTGTGTTTCAGGTTAAATTCTTACATTTTTTAAGACTAATAGTAGAGTGTATATGGAGACATTAATTGCATCAGTGCCACAAGCCAGTCAGATAAGCCAGGGATGGGAAGGGAGGGGATCCTGACTAAAATGAGATGCAAGAAAAGATTTGAGAAGGTGAAATAATTCCACTCAGAAAGATGCAGGACTTTGAGGGCGTTGATCTTCAGTGGCATTAATTGCTTAAAGTGAAGCTGAATTACATCAGCTTGCCTTAAACATTTGGGTCATCTGATATGTAGTTTAAACTTGGCCTATGTGACTCAGATTTCTAATGATACAGCTCAGTAAGTAATGACTGAAAATGACACATCAGTGGCAAAAGCCCAAGATTCATCCCTAAATTCATAGCAAATATTTCCTACTAACACACTGCATCCACAACACACCTTTTTCCTGGAGTATTCACAGGTAATATTTTCTTAAGTACATATATGATTTAGAAATCCATGTCCCATATCTTAAATTGGAAGAAAATGTTTAAAGTGATTTCAAAGGGATTGAGGTGATGAAACACTATAAAAAGAATCCTACCAGGCTCCTCTTACATTCAGTATCTGACCACAAATGCTTAGATGTCCCTTTGAATGTCAGTGAGATCTAATGTACCAAGCATCCAAGCTGCTTTCAGAACTGTGAATTAGACCCCTAACTAGCATAAGTAATTTTGTAAATGCAATCTAGCAAAATCCTGTGGACATGTTGGGTTTAGTTAAGGGTATTCTGAAAGACTCACATGTAAGTCTTAACAGCTTTAGGAACCCTTGAAAAAATCCCATATTCTTCATTTATCAACATCAGATGTAAACTGAGTTAAGTCCTATAAAGAGAAAGGACAATGTGAGTTATCTGGGTTTTAATGTTTATTCCCAAATTAGCAGGCAGTCTGAAAGAAAATGTAAGAAAATTTTTTTAAAAATTCAGAATAATTCCCACATACTCAGAGATGTCAATGTCATATGGCTGGCTCAGAACTGAGCAGCACAGTGAAAACTGCACCACAACCTACTCCACAAATACAGCTGTGTTTGCTCTCAGGTTTCAGAAAACTTGTATTGAAACTAATGTCAAAACTTTCACTCAGTAAACAGAGATGAAGTATAATCTATTAAGAAGAACTAAAACATGTTTATATTTTGATGTATTTCGGATATGAAGACTTTTAAGACAAGACAATAAGTGTTACACATCCAACTGACTAATCATCTTAAAAGGATGCAATACCCCAATGTGAAAAGTCTAAATTTTTTTCTCTCTCTGTGAGAGAGAGAAATTTTTGCTATGCTTATAAGGCCTGGAGAACGTCTGCAATAAATTAAAGAAACATATTTTCCAAGTCAATTTTTTGACTGTAGGTATGGGAAGTTTTCATTATGTTGAACAATATCTAGACATGGATCATCAGAATGATCCTAAGAAAGTATTCATTATTGGTAGAAAATTAAAAGAGCATCTCTGCTTGATTTTCCATGTAAATATTAATCAGATCAGCCTCATCCATCTGAGGATGGATGGATATATTATTTGTTAATGCTTCCTTTACCAGGCAGCATGAGGCACTTGGGTAGATATGTGGTCACTATGAAACCATGCCTGGGTACCTTCATGATTTTCTCCCCTTAGGAACCTAAACCATACTTCTATGAGAGCTACTTTTGGAGCACAGAGAGGGATTTTATTTTAAAATTGAAAAAAAAAAAAATCAAGCCTGATTCATAGCAAGTCACATCCTTTCTACATTTCACAGACATGACATGTCATTAGGAAGTAGTGCTACTCTTGGTTACATAGGCATGTCATGTTACAGTACATTAGAAAACATGATGTGCTGACATAACCATGCAAGACCCTTATCCAAATGACAAATTAAATCCTGGCAGTTCAGAAAGAGGCACATTTAGGTCTCAGTACACATAGTCTGCATATATCATAATGTGCACAGGCAAAGTGTGAAAGTTTGAAAAAAAACCATGAAGGAAATAGTGCATTAATGAAGTTAAATCATGCTTTATTCAGCATTCATCCAAATTCACATCTCAGTCTGTCCTTATGTAGACATAATAGCGAGCACGGTCCCTAATTGATCATGTATGCAAAATAAACCTAATAAATCAATAAATAATTATTTTTAAATACTAGAAGAAAACAGAATAACTTTTTATTACCTCCATAGCTGTTAAGGTTGATCTTTATATTTCATTCTTTCTCAACTTTGGTGTGCATTAACATCTGGAACTCATCACGCTGTCCGACATTTCAACAGAGATGATGTCACTGGTGCAAATACTTTGACAAACGTGGCTACTGCATAAATCTGAAGAACAGAAAAAACAGACAAATTATGTTTATGATTAGAAACAAAATGAGTTGTTTGTACCATGAGTTAAACACAGACTTGCTTCCCAGAAGGAAGACATTGACTAAAAACTGTAAAAGCAAGCAATTCTTTTTTCCTCTCTCTTTGAGAGTCTGGAGGAGCTTTTGATCTTCCAGTGTCTGTTACAACCTTGGGGAAGGTTAAGTTAACCCTTTGAACAAACATTCCTACCAGCATCCAATTCACATAAAGTAACTTAATCACCAGCTAATTTGAATTCAAACCGCTCTAGAGAACACCAACTGACATAACTCAGCTCTGATGACAAGGAAATGAAAAGAGCTTTGCTGCTGAGATGCACCAAGGGGCCCAAACCCTTGGTTCCAGCTTTGGAGACACGAGGCACTGTGATTTCTGCACAGAGATGTTGGTGCAGAGATGGCCAAGGTGCAAGTCGTGTGCTGTGGTGCAGAGACCATGACTGAGACCTTCCCTTACAGTGCTGCTTGAAGGGCAGCACAGGACTGGGGACAGCTCTGGGCAAGTCTGTCCTTTCCCATCCTGCCGAAGGAGCAGGGGTGACAACTGCAGAAAGTGCTTCAAGAGCAGTCTCTTCTCCCTCTTCAGGATGACAAATTTCTTTCTCACATTTTTGTTCCCGTGCACCCATATGAAACCCAGAAGACATTTTCAAGAATTGCTTTGTTAAAGATATAATTCAAAAGGGAATTATTCAATTCAGTACTGACCACTACCACCAAGAATTCATAAAAGCAGCACAACTTTACCAGTCTGACAGGGCAAGGATGCAGGAGACTTCAAGTACACAGGTTTCTGAAGAAGAATAGCGCAACAAGCTCTGCATTCCCCTGCTGCCAGCATGTACCTACTGTTACAGGAGTTGTGATCAGTGGCTTCTCCAAAAAGAGTGTAAACAAAAGAGGATGATTAAAGGAGGCACAGAATCACCAGTTCCTGTTATCAGGCCTAAACCTGGCACTGCAGCATTTCCAAGGGGTGATAATTGCACGGGGAATTTCTGTGACACAGACACTAATTCACATTACAGCCAGCTTAATCATGTAACCTCCAAACAACTGCAAGCACTATGGGATGTATGTAGCAAGGTATGCTTACTACTCTGACAGACAATGATCTTGGCTGAGACTTACCAGTCTCTAAATAGAAAGTAAGATATTCAACAGAAATCAGCTATCATAGAAAAGGGAAGATGAGATTCTAGATTATATGGCAAATAACCAAAACAACACAGCGAAGGTGTAAGATAAGGATTTGAGTCTTTTAACCACACTGCTAATAGAATTAGATTAAAATTAACTCACCCATCATTTATTATGCCAGACAGAGTGCAATTTCAAACATTAAGTTGAAGAATTATTAACTCAGCTTTCAGCTGGCTCCAAAAGCTTTTATCTGCACTTGATATTGGTGAATACTTTCACACCAGCTACTATTACTTTCAGCCCTCGGGTATAACATCTTGCACACAGAAGTAGTAGGAATGCATGGTTATTTTTTCCCACACACAGGAGTATTAGCCCTGATACAACTACAATATCTCTTTATGCTTAACTGTGCCAGTATTTCCCTTTTGCTTTCTACTGCATGCCTTTGTGTAAAATCTCTGTGATAAAACTAAAAGGACAAGGAGCTTTATAAAATAGAATAATCCTACTGGACATGCAATCAATTAACTGAAACATGGAGATGGATATTTTCTGAAAGCTCCTTACAGGGTCTAGACAAACACAGTAAGATAACAATGGAAAATTGTTTGGCTTACTAATTGTAACCAAATGTATGCCATTCTATCAAAACATTCTCAGGAGGATGTCAGAGACTTTTTAAAGTAAACATCTTGTGTCATCCTTTTCCTGAAGTGGAACAAGGGTCTCCAATAAAAATCCTACAGATCAAGAACCCTCAAAGAGGTTTATATATATATTACTGATCTTTGAAAATGCAGCTTGAGAGGTACATTAATAATTTCACCCAGCTGGGCAATAAACATTCCTGCCAAAAGAATTATGTAAAATTACATAAACCCTTTTTAAAGAGAATAAAGTTTCAAGAAGCCATAAAGTATAGACTTACTTCACTTTTTTTTTTTTACAGCTGTGTTTTACAGAAAGCATTTTAGCATGTAAAATCTCCATCCTTGTAAAATACTCCAAAGAGAAGCCAAAATTCAAACCTGTATGTAATGCAGAATTTTAAAATGTTGGAAAAGTTTAGCAGCGAGAAACAAACAAACCTCAACCAAATAAAAGAGGTTTTCACAGCTGAAGCAATAGATAAAGTAGCAATGAACAGCTAAAGGCAAACACTTTCATCAAGGCTTACTTTAACCTTTAAATAAGATACATATCCAAAGGGAACTACCATAGAGTTAAAGCGTTCAATCATTCTTAAAGCGTGGATTACAGTGTTGGACTCCTATGCCGAAAAATTAAGACCAATTAAAATCTCACATTTTTTAAAGGAACCGAAAAATTTTAGCTGTAGATCCAATCCTGGAACTATTGAAACATTCAAGAATATTCCTATCCAAGCTTTGCAGAAGAACATGGTACTTAATCGAGCAAGCAAAAATTAAGAAAATCAAGGGTAAACAGAAATATTTTGATAGATAATAAATAAATCAGTTTTTCAAGTTTGACCAAGATGACTAAAGATAGTTAATTTCACTCAACAAGATAGCAAATTTTGCATTCATTTCAGCCACAGAGAGTAAATATGTGACTAGAAAAGCATATGCTGCCATGGGGTCTTAGCAAGTGCTAAACATAGAGCTACAGGGAATTTCAGCCTTGTACAATGCTACAATAATTCTTGGCTGGGATTTCTGAGAATTCCCAGCACAAATACAACTTAAAAAAAGACTGCTCCTTTACATCTTCATTTTCAGAATCAGGAATGAGCTCTCTTAAATAGATTTTTAATGGAAATTCTTCTAATGAACTTGACAGACATTTTCCATCTAACGTGTTCTAGCAAAACTGTCTTTTATGTTAAAATCACACAAAAGTTTAAAGATCCTGGAATAAATTATGAGAGATTGCTAGTTACCAACTAATCTCCCATGGTCCTCTGTCAGCTCTGATGTCAGAGAGCCAACCCTGCAGGAAATACTCCTAAAGCTACTGGGAAAACTGAGCTATAAGAGGCTGAGACTGCAACTGGCTGGATTACCAGCCTCTCAAAAGAAAGGATGCCACAATATTTGTTCTCCTCTTCATTTTCTTTCCTCCTTCTAGGCAGTGAAGACACTGAAAATTGAGAAGTAGACAAGTGTGAAAAAAAAAAAAAATAGGGAACTTTCTTCTGGTCCTTTTTTCCTTCAGTAATCTAACTATCTGCAAAATAGAATATAAAACTCAAAGCATAAAATTTAAGCATAGGAACAACTGGTTGAGAGCAAAGGTCTCTCTGGCAGAGATCTATTTCCTGCAGCAGCCAGTGGCAAAGGTGTGAGGAAAAGGTGAGGAACCAGGCTTGTATGTTGAGATTCCTGTGCTTGGCTGTAATTTCCAATCACCAGTTGCCAAAGCACTGTAATGCAGTTCAAATCATAAAAATTTTAGCTGTGATTTTTTTAAAAAAATTCACTATTTTATAAATATAACTCCTTTGAATCCAGATGCCTAGAGAGTTATTGGTCTTGAGGAAGCACAGGCAGATGCAATTTCCATAGAAAACTGAGTAAAATGTAAAATGAGTAGCTCAAAACAAGTCACTAAAGCATAGTAATGAGCAATTAAACCATATTTAGGGGCATGACATTGCTAAAAAAAGATAACAAATAGCATTTTTAATAATTTCTTTATTATTTCATAAAAGAAAAACAGTAACAAATACAAGTCAGCCCTAGAGATTTTTGAGCTCCCCTGGAGCTGTGGTATTAGTGGTACAACCTAAAAAATGGAACAATATGAAATAGATATATCAGAGGGAAGAGAAGTTGGTTGGTTTTTAAAAAATTGCTGCTAGCAGTATCCAGTAATAAATTTAATAAGAGATTGCCTTTGGTTCCTCACAGACACTTTTCCAGTATCTGCTGTTCACTATTACTTCTTACAGCCCTGGTGTTTCCTTTCACACTTTCCATCCACATCAGAGCTCCATAAGACCCCACTGGTTCAGAGAGACTATGCAAACACTGATCTAAGTTCCAGCCTAAGTGATTTTACAAACTGAAGTTTCCGAGTGCATTTCAGGTTTTTAACGAACAGCAAAACTCTAGAGAAAACGTCATCAGAACACATAAAATCATTCAAGTTTCTGTAACAAAAAACCTGCCCTCCAATATTGTGAAATGACAGGTTATGCCTGGTGTATTTAAAGAATGAATTGAGTTAATGACTGAGACACAGCTATGCTAAAATTAAGACTCACAGATACTGACAACCAATATCTAATTTGATAAACTTTCAAGAGAGAGTTAAGATCACTTTCTACAGAATCTAAAATAAATACACTTTGTGACGTTGTTCTGGGTTGCTCCATGACAAAGAGAATTCATAGCCAAAATATTAAAAGCAGAAAGCAATATTACCTAAGTGGCATGGGAGGGGACTTCAGAATGATCTTTCATCATAACTTGTTACACAAAACTGTTCAAGTCACTTTTTGGAAATTGAAGCCTTTGGTGCTATACTCAAGCTGCTCTTTGGAAAAGCTAAAACTTCACAACTACCACATGATAAAATTAAATATTTTGGCAAGGGGAACTGATTAAGTTAAGAAGAAAATGTATTTGCATGACAAACCAATAGAAATGCCAGTCAGAAAACCTATTTCTTTTCTAGGTAGGATTCTTCCATGCTTCCATGTAACCATGCTGACCATTATAGAATTTCTTGGGTAGATAGCAAACATATGAAATTATTCATTAAGACAAATTACTACGATATTCTCCCTAAATTAATGCAAATTCAACTCCTTACTACATAAATTGTTCCACTACTTTCATTGCAATTGATTAGTCAGTTATCAGCCAATGTGAGTGACAATGGAAGAAAAAGGCCCAATGCAGCTGACAGGAGACAGGTTTTTAACAGTTGCCCTAAACATACTTTTGTCTTCTCTACCAAACTTTGGCAGCAACCTCTCAACCTCTCTGAATTGAATGAATTTTCTGGCTCACAGTCTGCAATCTCTTCCACTATATTTTGGAAGGAATTGACACAATAATTGATGAAAGTTTTCCAGTTACAGTTTATGCCCCTAAAACATCCTGCTATAATGAAACAAACTAGGGGTTCATTTTTAGATTTATCTGGACGACAAACTATATACTAACTTCAGCAATTCAGGCCGTACTTTCAAAATTTACAGCTTAAGATTCAGATATCATCATTTTCTCTTTTCTGTCCTCTCTCCTCCACTTCATCCACTATGTTTTGTTGTCCTTCTCAAAAGAGATTTTCTTTTTTTATTTGTTACATTTCCTTTATGTACAGCCCTTCATTCAGTCTGAAGTTCAGAATAAAGTCTTGTCTTCACATTGAAATTGAAGTGCAATTGAATAAATTAAGTAAAATGAAAAGGCTCTAACAATGTTTTCAGATGTTTCTTTCTTTGTCAAGGAGAAAAGATAATGATAAGAATTCTACCCAGAAACTGCACTCTGCTGCTGTTGTGATCCTCTCCATCCTCTGATTTGTCGGGCTGTGTGTGTGAGCAGCTGCTGTGATAGCCTTTTCCTGCTTCAGCTCCACTGTATGGCCAGATTGGAGTCACCTACCAAGACATGAAGGAGTAGCATAGCTCGGGGATGGCTTTCTCCAGGAATGTCGTGGGGTACCCTGTGCAGTTCTAAGTGGACATCCTCTCATCCTCACAAACCAGTGGCATGTTACATGTAGGATATTCTGAACCTATTTTGCAGAGACTTCAGAAATGGCAAAGAGAAATGGTTTCAGCAGGAGATAATAGGCTTTATGACTTTTCCCAAATTATTCCCTTTTTAGTAGCCATCATCTTGTCGGGTGACATCCGGAATGATTAGAAGACGGTATTTTAGAGTGACAACTGGGCTGTCATTCACGCTGTCAGTCAGCAAACACCCAGGTTGCCCAGGGTTACAAAGCTGGTTTATGCCTTTGTCCTGCAGTATTTAGTGCTGCTGATTCTTTACCTCGATTCCAGCTGAAGCGGGTCTGACAGGCTGTGCCAGAGGCAGGCAGAGTGCTCATGTCGAGGGTGGTAGTCCCGTGGTGCCTTTGTGTGCAAGGGTTGTAGAGCTTTGGTGGCAGCCCATCAGGAAGGAGACAACCCCAGAGCATTAGGGTGGGTCTAGCAAGTTCATCTGCTTTCAAAAAATAGAAGGGAAAGGTTTATATCTGCCCTAGGAACACATCTAATTGTTTTAGCCTTGTGTACCTGAATGGGAGCTTTCTTACACAACACAGCTCTCTGCAGAATTATTATCGTAAAACAGACCCACAGACAAACCAGCCCAAAGCAGCCTTGTGCTCCAAGGATGAGCAGCACCTCTGTATTCCTCAGCTGGCAGAGAGCATGATCACCAAATTGGCATCAAGAATGAATGTGCTCCACAGCAACAACTTCACATTGCTCAACCATTCCTTGATAAACAGTCTAAATGTCATTTCACTCACCCACTGTCTGTGAATATCTCTGATGAAAACGAAGACCTGAGACTTTCAAGGTTTCAGTCTGGGAACCCAGCTTTGGGTACCAAAATCATGGTTTTCAAAGGGAAAAATCACCTGCAGTTAGAAAACTCAAAGCAGTGTTGTAAGCATGTACCAGCTCTGGACAGACCAATAGGGAACCCAAGAAGCAGAGCACCAAAGACAGCCTGTCTGCAGCTTCCCCCCATTTCCCTTTGCCTCAATGCCTTCTTTTAACATAAAACTGACATTTCTTACAGACATAAATAGCAAATGAACTACTCACAAAACCAAATAAGTCTAAACTAATAAACTAGCTGACAAATTGAGACAAGGAATGCCTAATATCCTGGGTGTTTCCAGTGAGCAGGTCAGTAGCTCACTATTATTGTAGTTTCAGACATGTAATAGTAAAAGCTAGCCTATTGCAGCCTTTCACAGACCAGTTTAAAACTTATAACATGTGTCTGACATTTGCCTTCTGCAAACAGGCTTGCAGCCTTGTCAGAAAACATAGGATGAAAGACTGTGCTCAAAGAAAATTTGCTTAAAAAATCAATAAAAATGCCTTTAAACACTGGGACAAGTTGCATAGCCTGAAGGCAAGGAACTCCTTCAGTAATGTTTCTAGCTAATGCTTCTGAAGCATGCAAAAAAGTAATAAAATTTCGTTTAAAAGTTGGAAAAAGAAGATTACTATTTTTGTCTGTTGGATGCATTTGAGACCATAACACCTCTACTCAGGGCTATATTCTGCCTCCTTTGTACCTCATTCCTGGTGCTTTACCAGAAGATGCTCGCCAATTACAGCAAGAGAGAAGCTGAAACTAGAATTCAAGGAGCATGTAGTGATGTGTGGACATGGTGTTAAAACAAAAGGAGAAAAAAAGCTGTTTGAAGTGTGCTTAGGTAGCATTGCCCTGGAGCTCAAGCCAACAACTTTCTATAGAGCAACAGGAAAGCAAATAAATCACTATAATTCATTTATATTAACTTTTAAAATAGTTCACTCTGATTCTTTTTGAGTACCATCTCACAAACCTGGTTGTTAAATATAAATTAAAAGTATTCAAGAGGTAATATTTGCAAAGCACTTTTGCATCCACAGATGAATGCTGCTATATAATATGAACATTGACATATTTGACAAGGCAACAGAGTTAAGTGTGATACAGAGTCAGACAAAAGATTTTTTTTCTTGTCTGAAAAGCCCTTGTTTTGTTACTAATATTAGAGTAACAGAGGCCTATTTGACAAAAAGCACCTCCTAATTTGAGAGCTGAAGCTCTTAAGCTCCATAGTAGCAGCTATTTACCTGGTTGGCTCACTCTTCACAAAATGTGCCCATTAAGCTCAGAGGATAAAGCAAAAAAAAAAGAAAAAAGAAAAAAAAAGAAGCCAACTGCTCTACTGAGCATGACTGAACAAACGACTGTGCTGGTATGTGTTTGATAAGAGGAAAAGGAGATAAACCTTGGGGTGTAAGACAGGAGTTACATATTCCATTTAGAACAAAAGGGAGGGCTATTATTGACTTTACTGGGAATAACTCATGGTAGCACAAATTCTGGTTGCAGGTGTTTGGAGGATTTTCCCTGAGGGAAGGTTTATGATATATATCCATTTATATATATACAACACTAGTTTATGTCAAGGGAATTTATGCATGCACTCTCAACCGAGAGTAAATTTTAGCCCTTTTCTTCTTCACTGACATTGTACAAGCATTTTCCCAGCTTGGCAGGGCTAAATTAAATTGGGCAACGTTCTGTGTGTGTTTGATGTCTGCTAAATGAAGTGAGCGTCCAATTCGTCATATTTACTCAAGCTCACCCAACTCTAGTAAAAATTAAAATGTTCCAGTTAATTTAACGAGATAATTCAGCTCTCTGAAATCTTTCTTGCTCAACATTTGTTGCCATTTAGAAGTTGAGGGTATGTGCTGCCATGTAATTCTTTGGACAGATCTGAGGACTTAGTAATAAACAGTAGACTTTTAAGACACTGGTCTGACATTGTATTTAATCTCAAGCAAGTTCCTGAGCTGCCACTGGAGAGGGGAAGTCTAGGATCAGACTCTTTGGGTTTGTTATATAGAGAAAAAGGATCTCACACAAAAAAGCCATGGAATGATTAAGGCAAAAAATCAGGCTGATTTAGATAGCAGTTGGAAGATGAAAATTACAAAACTGCCATGTTGAGTAACTTGGATATAAACTATAAAGAGGGCAAGGGCTCCGAGAACCAAAATAAACAAATATCCACTCATGCTTGGTATTTAGAAACAACAGCTCTGCATTGAGGTGCATACATCGTGACCTTGCAACTCTATTTTACGTCAACACAGACAAGGAAGCCAAAACATCATGCAATATCTGTGGTACATATGTGATAAAGTCCACTGAAATTATTACTCAGTGAAACAAATCAAGACTGATAATTTAAAATTGCCCATACACATAGCACTGAGATTTACTCACTGGAACTTGCAATATTGCCTCTCTGCAAACTGGCAGCACTTGAGCATTCCTTAAGGAGGAGGGGAAACCCAGAGAGATCAGGACTGGGTGTCTAAAGCTAAGCAAAACGATTCTAAGCTCCCACTCAGATGCCTTCAAACACCCTGCTTTCAGTCCTTCAGCTTTCTGTGAGACTGTGGAAGAGACAGAGGCATTTAGGTAAGAATCCATTAAGCATCTTAGCAGCTTGGCAATGTTCAGTACACTTTGAAGAACATGAAGGTAGGTGAAATGTGAAAAGCTAGTACACAAATGCAGAGCAATTTGAGCATATTGGTGCTGGGGATTTGAGCAAAATTACAGCTATGTGCTACCCTTGTCGCAAAATCAAAAGCAATGCAGAGCACACCTGGTTTCATTGGACAGACCATGAGCAGCCAAAGATGACTATCATTCAACCCTGGAGACATGTAAATCAAATGGGTGAAGAGCTACCATGATAATAAATATATTTTGGTGTGTAAATATATGGATTTTTTCATGTTTTTTTTTCTCTTCTAGTGATTCTTAAAATGTTTTCATTTTCCATTCAGAAAGACAAATGACATAAACATTATTAGTGATAGCATTGAATTGCAGTGAAAAAAAATCAAATATATTTGCAAAAATTAAATTATCATTAAATTACTTTATTAATAATAAAGTACCTTCAGAAATACATCATCATTTCTAATCACTTTTGAGCAAAAGACATAATGCAGAGGTAAATAGGAACCTGATAAAGAAAACAGATAATTATGAATAGTCAAGAATCTAAAAAAATCCCAAATCAACCCTCACCTGAAGAAAATTTAAAAGCACAGGATTATTTACATTAGAAAGGAGACACATAAGAAGGACATGATCCAAGTATAAAAACTGAATAGCTGGAAAAGGTTAGGAATTTCACCTTAGAACAAGGGATTTACTGAAATGAAAAGATGGCAAATGCAATAATGATAAAAAGAAACTTATTATCTTCATTCCATAATTGAACCATTGTAGAGAGCTGAATAAAATATTTTTTAGTTTTCTGTTGTATGGTGCACTGTAGTAAAAATAGAAGCATTTTAAATAAAGTCTCTATAACAATATCTACAAATGTTATAAATCTAACAAGCATTTTTCAGAGAAAGTAAAATATTGCATTTAAACTTTAATGTGCTGATTCTGTGTCTTTCATTGTATCCGATATGCGATAAATATTAAAAAGAAACAATCAAATGCTACTGAAGCAAATTATCTCAGTGATCAGCAATTAATATTTTGCACCAATAACGGGAACAGGGAATTCTTGAGATTTTTTTCTTTCAATTTTTGTATTTTATACTTTGCAAAATAGAAATTCTCATTTCCAACTACTTTGAAGCTCACCAACATGGGATTTCTTTGAGAGCAAGAATTTACCACAGTTGAACTTGGGAAAAAGAAGGAATATCCACAGTGATTGGAGAGAGTGGGAAATAATATTTTGTACAGAACATTAAATCTCTGAGACTGCCCTTACTTTCAGGCACTCTGACTTGGTTCCTAGGGAGGTTTAGTGTGGCTGCCCACTAGAACTGCTCCGCAGCACCTGTCGGAGGAAGGACGCGAGGCTGGATGGAGCACTGAGTCTGATGGACCCATGGCCCAGCCAGACCAGCTCCCCAGACATGCAGCGCTGAGGGGAACCCATGAGTTCAGGATTCTGACCTGTCTTTTCTGTCAACAGCAGGGAAACAGCTCCCTGGAATGATGGTGGAGCCTTGCAACTCTCCTGAGAATGGAGGAGAGAGCTGACAGCAAAGGAGTTTGGCCAAACGCTGTCCTTTAGTACCCAAGAACTCAAATCTGGTTACAAAAATGAGAGAGTGAAACTGGAGCCAGAAGTGGAGAGACCAGAATAAAATACATTTTCAGTTCTTTAGAGATTGGAAAAACCCACTGTCTGCCCCCTATGCTGAAGATGGAAAAAGCACACACGTGTGCTGAGTTCATAGGCTGAGCGTTCGTCTCAGCTCTTTCAGAAGATGAAAAATGCAGATGAGGACGATAAGACGACTCAGGGGTTTCTGCTGGGTGCTGCAGCATGAAGAGGTTGTCTTTCATACAGGACAGAAAGCCAAATTAGGTCCATGTAACTGTTCAAAATTCATTAGAATGACCTCAGTTAAGCTTTGCTTCCATGCACACTATGGTATATGATAACATAGCCTGGAGCAACAGCAGTAGTGGTGTAGTAGCAGCATTTCTGAAATATTCCCACTACTTGAAAGCCGTTGGATTTGTTAAAATTTCTAAAAGGATTATAACAGGATGAACTGGGTTTTTTCCTTTTACTTTCTCAAAGCTAGTATAATAATATTACACAGAGCTTTTCATCTTCAAAGATCTTTACAAATCTTAGCAATTCACAGTAACTGAACAGTTTTAAAACTATAGTAAAACTCATTTTTGCTCTCTTGTTAATTTTTTCATATTATTTTTAAGAATTAACTTTACATAGCAGTAACTCCTTTCATTGGACTTGTTCTGCAAATATAACATGAAACTCATTACTAAGGGAATTGGAACAGTCACATCCCCCATATAATCATTAGTCATAATACTAATAAAAATAAAATATATTCTGACTCCCTGCTATTCCAACAGAAGGAGACACACTTTCAGTGTAGACATTTAATTCATTGCTCTTTCACTACTTAAACCACAAGCAGGAATAACATTGAAATGGAAGTATCACAAAAAAAAAATCATCTTACCAAGTATGACCACATATAATACCTGTGTCAGGTAAGAACACAAAGAAATTTCATTATTTCCCCTTCAATTTCTAAGCAATTACTGTAATAGCATCTAAAATATTCCCACAACATTCAAGTCATTGGTGTACAAACAGGTAATTTCACTACCTGACACTAAAGGCGTGAGCTTGCCCACTGTGGGCAAACACCCTCTGCTCCTGCTCACATCAGTGGATGTTGAAGGCACCCACCAAGAGAAAGGACTGACTTGTCTGGGCTTTACTTTAGATCAAAATGTGCATTACACAACATGAGGTGATTCTCAGTGCAGGGAAGGGAATCTGCATCCAGGCCTCGATGGAGCAGTTTTGTGCACCTGAAGACTCACAGGCACCTTTGCCCACTTATTCCCAACACCACGAGGGAAGCTCAAAGGCTGCCAGCTTGCTCCTGGAGACCTCGCCGATGCAGAACGCCGATTGAAGCTGGAGCACTTTCTGCTCCCAGCACTGCTACGAGTGTCCCAGTTTGAACACTCTAATAATACTTAGCAATAACTTCTTTGAAGCTAGAGAAGGGGTCAGGCTTTTGATGGCCCTAAAACATTTCCTAAGTGAGGCCCAATTCTGCAGCCCTTTCTCACACTGAGTAGCACTTAACTGTCCCAGTGATGCCAAGGTGACAGCCCACGTCGAACTGCCACTGCAGAGGCAGAGAAAGACAATATAAAAACTAAATTTAATCATAAAATAACTGGGCAAGGATCAAGTACCTGAGTCTTAAGTGTCACTCATTCCTTGGCCTTGGCTTGCTCTACAGTAAGAAGGCATTTCACATCATCAAACTGCCCCTTGCACAAGGGTAAAACAAGGCCCCGTGAACATTTCATAAACCCTAGAACTGCCCTAGAGAGAAAGAAACTGAGACATGTCCTTCAAAGCAAATAGACTAGGGAGTAGAGAGACAGGATCTCCTGACTTCTGGACCAAATCTGGTCCAGTAACTCAGTGCAAAATGTGGAGAGGAGCTGAATGAATAGCAGACTACATACCTAAAATAATAGAAAACAGAAGAGTGGCAGTCATGATCACAAAAAAGTCGGCAAAGGAAAAACACTCTTTTTCTCACAACATCCTTGCAGTATGTCTTCTTTCCTGCCAACTGATTCCAATACTGAACACTAAAGCCTCGGTTCTGGCCTCCTGGTAATAAGCAATTTGCAATAGCCTGGTCACAGAGACATCAGAAAACCATGTAAATTGCTTGGATGGGAAAGCCTCCTTCACAGGAGGGAGCTGTAGGTGGTAGAGAGGCTCCCTGCCACAATTTTACATTCCCCGGACACAGTGATATAGAAAGAGACAACAGAGCAATGCTGATCTTCTGCCAGCGGGCACCCTCTGCCTGCCCTCGGTGGCAGGGATGGGTGTCAGGCCTTGGTAAAGAGTGAGGGTGGTTCCTGTCCTTTATAGCAACAACCTCGACACACCTTTTAGAGGTTGGGCTCTTTTAAACAGTATCCAAAGACTGAAAATGTTATAGTGAATTTTACTACACACCTAGTTGCACATACCTAATTTTTACTGTCACTTACCCAGAGCAGGGGATTTATTTCCTGTACTTGACAAGGTTTACTCCTAGGGGATTTACTGGGGTGTTTGCATTTAATTTCACTATGAATGCAGCCTTGTGATATGGGGAAAACAGAAGCTAACAGATCATGCTCTGGGAGCTCTTACTTCTTCAGCCAAAGTTATTCTCATCCACATGCAGAACCAAGCTGATGGCTTGATCAGGGGTAACTGTTAGAGGAAAAGACCTAATTCATGCAAAAGCAACATTCTGTCATCCTTCCCTTCTGGCCTTCCTGAGAGGACCAGGACCCCTTTCCATGGGTTGTAACTCCTCTCCCATGCCACGCTGTTTGCGTCCACCATTCACTCTGCAGCCCCTCAGGGGACATGGCTGGGTCAAGAACAGGAAACACTTGAGTAAGGAGTGGATACTGCCGTGATGCACAAACCCAACTACCAGGTTATGCAGCTTCCTTCCATGTCAAACAAACATTTCACATTGAGCATATGGCAAAATGAGCACTCAACTCTGCCAACTCCACTGTTCAGCTGCATCACAAATCCTGCTTGTTTGGTGTTGGAACTACAGCAACCTCACAGAATGAGACTAAAATATTTTTACCTGTCAAGGTACATGTCCCGAATATTGTCTTTTAGATCTCCTTAAATACACAAGCCACAAAATGTATCAATCAGCATTATACATTGTATTACTACCAAAACACAAGTGTTAGAATTAAACGCTGTTGTAGTGCAATAAACACCATCACATCTCCCTTCTAGGGACATTTTTCAACCAACCAACCTTTCTGCTAAAATCAGCATGGCTACTCTGTATTATTTAATTATTGTCTAAGCTCAAAGATCACCCTTTCTTTTCTTTAATTTGAAAAAAAGAAAAGCGCTTTTTTTTTTTTATTAACAAAAATATTAAACAGCAAGACTGTTCAACATAAAGGCCATCGGTTGCATTTTGCACAGGATAGGTTCTGGTTGAATGAGATCTGGGATGTGTGCCAAATTAATGGAAAAAATCCTGTTCTTCCTCTCCAATAGCCACAATGTTCATTATTAAGAAAAGCATATGAACCGCAGGATTTGATTTTAATAACACCAATGTCTTCATTAATCTGTACTTTCCATTTAGCCTCATTATTAAGTAAATGCTGAGTTAATGCAGCACCTATTATTGTTGGATTTTCCATGAAAAACCTCCTTTCCCCTCTTCTTTTTTCATTCATTCAAGGACTATCAGGTGTGTGTGTCATGTTTTTAAACAGGCCATCCACTGTCAATGGTTGTTTTCTTCCCTCAGGTCTATGCAGCTACTCCAGTAACGCGCAGTTTACAAAGCTGATAAATAACAAAAAAAACCAAAAAAACCAGCCCAAGAGAACAAAACCCTGATAAACCCACTCCTAAGTCTAAACCATATTTGTTTTGGTGGTGTTTTAAATGCTGTCACGTCAAGGAGCCTCTTACTATCACCTGCAACTGAGCTGATCTTCCCTGGATGCTCCACGCAGCCTCCTTCTAAATCACGATTCCTGATGGCCAACACCGCTTTGTATCTGCCGAACAAATAGTGGCCTTTTGTCCAGCACAAGTTCCTAAACAAACTTAATCTCTCTAACACTGTGACAGATGACATTTAGATGTCCTTGTTACCCTTAAAATGAGTTTTATTGACAATCAGAGAACAAAAAGAAGGCCCAGATAAAGCCCAATGTTTTATAGGCCTGCTAACAACATCTTAGTTCTTAGTGCAGAGGGTGTAGAGAAAGCCTGGAGTTGCCCCCATTTTCCCCTGCTTTGCTATATCACCATGACAACAGATATAGAAATCACTTAGTGACTCCTAGAAAGAAAACACAGTGACACAGTACCCCTTGTATGGCGAATCAAACTAAAGCTTGCATTCAAATGGCTATTCAGCTTGGGCATTCATGTAGAGGATGGGGTGGATTTTACACAGGTAACAACAACAGAAAGGCCAGCAAGCACTCCAGCCACAGCATATGGTAAAGTCTCTGTTTAATTAATGCATCCTCAATAGAATTTATCCATTTTAAATTTGTTTTCTTTTACTTGAAACATCATTAATGTAAAGGGCAACATTAATCAACATCTTACAACTTAAAAGGGCATTAAAAAGTGATCTTTCCCCCTCCACGCCACAGAATCTTTTCAAGTACTTCTGCTCACTGCGACTGATTCCAGGCAGAGTTTTTAATCATAAGGCAAATCTAGAGAGGCCTCTACTGGCCAGCCTCTCCAGCTGCAATTTTTCCATTTTTGAGTGACTTGGAAAAGCGAGCAGCGGAGTTGCTGCAAGCTTTTATCTTAAAGTTGCACACAGAACGGATTACTGATAAATATATGGCACAAAACAGAGGATAATTGTGCTTTTTTGAAGCTATCATGTAAGGTATAACTTTGCTGTTTTAAAAAAGTAAGAAGACTAGAAAGATTTATCCTGGCTGTGATGTGTTTGCCTCCATGACATTTTGAGACATTTTAAGATTATAGGTCTAAAAATTAATGGGTAATCATTTTTCTTTGTGGACAGGGCTCTCCTTAATGTTGGGACTTAAATCCATTTACACTTGAAATTCACATATGCATGTGGCATTTTATATATGCATTTCTCACAACTGGAGCAAAACATACATCAAAGCTCAGAGAAATGAAATCAAGAGCACAAGGAAAGGAACTTATTGAATGATAGAGGATCCCTGCTTCCATGGACTTTCCACAGTGGAACATAAAGACAAAGAACTTAAAAAAATCTCTTTTAGGTAAAATTTAATGTTTCAGGCAGTGGTCAGTGTGCTTTGCGCTAATATCAGCAATTTTGTTTGGAAAATAAAAGAGTTTCTGTTGTATCCTTTAAACAAAAATATGCAGTGTGAGTTTGAAGACACTTAAAACTAAATTGACTTTCTTTAATTTTTAAAATTCAACTTATCAACCACAAACCATGGGAATAAAAGTACCTACTAGGCAGATAATGAAACTCACTGGGTTTTAAGTTATTGCTGTGAAGATAGGAAACTTCCAAACACCAAAATGCATGGAGAATGGGCAAACTGATAGATCTGGTGAAATAAATCCCCAAGTTGAAGGCTGAAAGAAGGCACTGATTCCAACAACAGTGCAAAATATTGATGGAAAATACAATTACAAGGGAACCTATTTACCTTGGATTGTAGTAGGCTACTCCAAAATCATAGGCTAACTTACTAAGAATTTTTTTTTTCTGTGTAGAATACATACCATGCCAATTCCTAATATTATTACTATTTTTAAGTCTACAGTCTCTAGTAAATCCTTAGGAATCCTTAGGAAGTCACACAGATTATTTGTATTATACTTACAGTTGAAAAATTTTCAACCCGTGGGTGATCTGTAAATATAATTATTTTTCTTTTCTTCATAGAAGAGGATTTCATAAATATCAAGTATCTTAGGAGCATTATTTAGTAAAATTTTAACATCTACAAAATAAATCTCACATCACATAAATTCACCTGTCCTTCAACTTGAAAAGCATTAAAGTGAAAAAAAAGTTTTACTAAGATAATTTCTCCTGACCCAACATGATTTAAACCCTATTTTAAAAAGCCTGGACTAATTTGTATTTCTTACAGTTGCCAGAACTGACTATCTTTTTTGTAAAATTTTTATTTGTCCACAGTTAATTTTACCTGTGGTTACCTTTCCCCCGGAAAGGCTGGGGGCAGGGATGGAGGTGTGATGCGGGTCAGCTCCTACCTCCTGGTCAAGGCAGCCTCCAGAAAGAGCGGAGCAGCCCCGGAGCCCGCCCGGGCATCCCAACAGTGACCCCTCCTGGGGCCGCCGGGCTCCGGGCAGCGCCGGCCCAGCCTAGCCCAGCTCAGCCCAGCCCGGCCCGGCCCAGCCCGGCCCGGCCCAGCTCAGCCCAGCCCAGCTCAGCTCGGCCCGGCCCNCCTGGAAGAAACTTTCCAGGACCGAAGCACTGCAGGGAGGAAAGTGAACAATCCCGTTTAATTCCATCAGTTTAGTGGGCAAAGCACAGGAGGCAGCGGCCATGTGGACGGACAATATGAAACACTAATGTTATCCTTCAGGTATTTCATTAAAAAAGGGGGATTCAGTTTGGAAAGTGGTGTTCCAGAAATAGTTTAGGGGTATGTCCAACAACTGTGCCCACAGCGCAGAGCTAACATCAGACTTTGTTGCTTTTAATGAGTTTTGTTTATTTGTTTGGGGGGGTTGTTGCTTTGGGGGTTTTGTTTGTTTGTTTCTGGTTTCTTTGTTTCTTGTTTTGGTTTGGTTTTCTGTAGTATAAGCTCACCTATGCAGAAAAGCTGAAAACATTTAAAATTACAATTTCCACTGGTCTCACAGCATTTCATGCTTAACTTTTAAAAACTCTGGGACAAATAGCTTACAGTCCACAAGTCCAGTTCTGCAAAGTCCAGCCAACAGGCACAAATCTTCAAACAGCAGGGACCCAGTAAGGAATGGTCATCACAAAGAGATTTTGTCACCAGGCAGTGTCCTGAAAAAGAATTGATAAAACTGGATTGGAGGAAAAACATAATCTAAATATGCCTAGATTTAGAATATCCTTTACTTGCAAGTGAATCAAAACAGAGAAAAAATTGCAAATTTAACCCATGACCACCCCTTTGCAAGAGGAGCAGTTTTTCCTTTAGATTCTCACAGAACTAATATTGGATAAAATTATTACCAATCAGTTCACAATGGCTAAGATATCCACAGTGGTCTTTGATGTCAGCTTAATAAAAATAAATTTTAAGAATCATACATTTTAGGAATATGGACTGTCAGCATTTCATCGAGGAATCTCTGGCATGTGGTAACTTCCTGACAGAGATAGAATTACACAGATTTGGTGACATCAAAGTGTAAGAGAGCTCACACAAATTGGTTAAGAGTATTTTTGTTTTTTTATTTCTACTGAGTTCATTATTACTATTTAAAAATCCAAACAAACAGCATATGAAATACCAATCAATGAACCTTTTCAGTATACGAATTTCCAGGAAATTCTGTAAACAAAAGTGATCTCAAAATGATAAACAATTCCAGTCAAGTCTAACAAGTGATCTGACAGCTTTTTGGGAGCTAGCACACTGGCACCCAGGGGGAAAAATCCCCTCTTCAGATCTGCTTTTGCAGGTGAAGCTGCAGTAGAATGTAATCGATTTTTTTTTCATTTTTATTATAATAATTCACAAATATGCAATTTATTAATTATAACCAAAAATCCAGAATTAATAAACTGGAAGTTAGAAATTCACAAAAGAGAAGTTAATCATCACTCAAGAATTTTTTTTTTTTCAAATCAGCAAGACAAACAAAGAGAAACAATACAAAAAACATATAATATTATTAGGTGATTTAACAAAAAGCCCAAGAGTCTTTCTTAGGAGTATCTTTTATAAATATAATTCTTCTAATTTTGTTTAATAATACATTTGTAAAAGAACTATTTTATATTGGCTGCATAGCAACATATGTATCTAATAGAAGAAATAATGTTTGAAAATATTTTAAGTTAGTTGTATTTACATGTCCAATACAGAATATGCAGAATGACTTAAAATTGTATTTTATACACCTTCTTTATATTTTAAAGCATGATTAAATTACAGGTAAACTGGGAGAAAAAAAAATCTGCCATTTCTGTGTGAAGTACAGAACTCATATTTTTTTTAATCTTATAGTTACATTTGAGATACTTTCTGATATATTGGAGTTTACTTTCTGATGGTGTGGTGTTGTCAATATATCATAAAGAGGGTACAGTTAAAGAGTCTGCAAAAACCACAGAGAGAGTAGCAGAGATAAAAGAGAGTTAAAAAAAACAAACAACAGGGGTGAGGGGGAGAGAACTAAGATTAGAGCTGGAGCTGTACCTGGCTCTGCATTTGTGACGAATATTACGGCTTAGGGAAGTCAAAAATTGCAAACAGGCCAAAGTTTCCTAAGTACCTGAAGCAGTAATTCACCTAATGTGTACAGCAGCCAGGAAACAGATTCCCTCTCTGCCCTAGAAGTGCCCATTTATCTGTTTCACAGGGGATTTGTGTGGGGCAAAGCTTCCGAAAGCCCATGGGCTGACAGAGGGAAGAGGCATCCAGCAGCACAGGGCAGCCCAGGCAGCCCATCAAGAGCAAAGCCACAAAACAGAGCCAGAGGCAGCTCCAAGGCTGCCAACACAACTGCCTACAAAAGCTGCCAACGAGCCAGAAACTGCTTGTGGGAAAATATCACTTACCCTTAGCATCTGGGTCCCGTGATTACTGTCCAAAGAAACACAGACTGGTAAGATAATGGCAGGATAAATAGCACTTCATTGCTCCTTTTTCTCCCCCTTTATTCCCAGAAATTTTTGATACATCACCTCCCAATCTGGGAATAATTTTTTAAAAATCAGTTGTTCTAATCTTTGTGTTACTCATGAAGTAAAATGAGTCTTCCTGCCTCATCTCTAAAAATAGCTTTCACACACGCTTCCCCTGGCTCTCGATGTACGACACATAGTGGGGCCATTTGTTACCATTATTGACATGTTTGTGGTGAACTGCAAGCGTGTTTACAGTAGAAATGAAGTCCCTGCTCTCTTGGAGGTAATCCTGGGGTGTCTAAAAGACTCATGGGAGTCCTTGGCATGGATTCTCTGAAATGAATTTCTGTTTCCATTTAAATAAATTATCTCGGGGCCAAATATTTTTATTTTCCTTCTATTTCAGGAAGGCAGCAGATGCAAAAGTTCCTGATGGTTCTAGCAATAGTGCCCTGTACAAGCTGTCTGCTATTGGATGTAAGGATGAATGGGAGCAAAAGAGGAAGAGGAGGGCTTTGTGCTTACCCCTTGCAGTGTAACAAAATGAGAAATGGGGCTTTTGCAGCCAGTAAATAGGGCAAAGTGAGAACTGGCTTCCTGAGGTGATGGGTGTCAAAAATGCTAGTGGACCTAAAGGCCAGAGAGGCCTCATGGTAAGTGAACTGGCCCTAACTTCCCAAAATTATGCCAAAGGTTGCCCAGAAAATTTTACAGTCATTAGCTTTTGATCAGAATGGATAGATTTCCATTTCTATTAACTGCAGTTTCTATTAAAAATTTACAGCCTAGTCAATTTACCAGTATAGGCTGGATTTTTTCCCTGCATAAATTCACTAAAAGAAGTAAACTTTAACCAGAATTGCCATTTGTACATTTGTACCACACTGAAACACACCCAGGCAATGGCTCATTAAAGCTGTCCAGTTATGTGTAACATATAGGGGACTGTGAAACGTGCCAGGTGTTAAACAAAACATGAGGTGACATCATTCTCCAGGCTGGGCTCTAGAAAATACAATCTCCTGGTGATCTACAGGGAACAACCTCACTGCTTTTTGGTAAACTTAATAGAAAATGACAGAAGAGTACAAGTCGTTATTGTCTTTCTATTTTGAAATTGGGCAAATCTGTCTCTGCATTCACAAATTCGTGTTTATAAGCAGCAAGCCTGTACTAAATCTGTCATTAAAAATATTATTTCTAATAAGGAATAAGGAGCTTAGAGTAAAATAAACAAAATTTATAGGCATATCTGTAAACTGTAGATAGACTTAAAAGTACAGCCGACAAGAAAATATCCAAGGAAGTCTAACCAATAATCTAAGAGGAAACTGTAAACTGGAGTTCCTGTATAATAAACAATATGGAGCAATATGGACTCAATGCCACAATCTGTTTTCCAATGTTTTTTGAGTCATCAAAGACAGAAAGGGTTTGGCAACAGCTATAGACTCCTTTGATTGATATATTATTTGATAAAATGTTGCTGAGAGATTAATATTTCTATTCCTGTGTAAAACAATTAATTCCAAAACCTGCTCAGATTTGTAGTGTTATTAATATCTTCATTAAACAAACAGCAAACATCATTTCTAGACAGTTCAGCTCCTCCTGAGCCATTGGACAAGGACTGTATTCAAAACCAAATGTACCTCCAGTGTGAGGCTGAGCTCTGAGAGGAAGTTACTGCACATATCATTACCATTAGCCAGTCTTGTCCTTGGAAACAAGAGAAAAAACAGATGTGAAAATGCATTTGTTTCAGTGAAGCAAAGCACAGAAAACTCACCAAGGTGCCCATGATGTGCTACATGACTCTTGTTTTCAATGTGGTGGGAAGATTACAGAAAATGTTTGATAGCTCTGAGTATGGTCAGGAGGAAACACATCTTGGACAACATCACATGTATGACAAGAGATAGATGATAGGATAACTCTGTTTTACATTAAGCAGAAAAGTTGACACTAAAATGTTGTAAAGTCAGGCTTTACATGCAGGCTTTCTGTGCAATATCATAGTGCTGGTTTTAAAATAAATCAAGAAAGCAAAGTAGGTTATTTGTTCCTTTTAATAGGAAGCCACTACAAAGAGCATTTATCTTGCTTTTTCTGTTCATACACACTTTTTTTTTTATCTTAGTGTCTTGAATATTTAGTGGCATACAGGTCTTGCTCACGTTCAATATTTTCACATTTCATTGTATTTTAATTACTATAAAACCTTATGCATAAGCTGCATTGTAATATTATTTGCTTCCACTCCACTGAAAAATCATTTTCAACTTCTTGATTATGGAAATATTTTTAATTTTTAATATGGAATTGTCTGAGAAGACACAGTTTCAGCAGTGAGGCCCAATGTTCCAAATGAAACACATACCTATGTTTCAGGACAAATAAAAGGCATTGCATCTCATGTATTTGAAAAGAATGCCAGTGCCACTTCATCCTTCACAATCTTATGGTTCCTACATGACCAACAGAAAAATGTTAAAACTGTCACTAGTATTCAACAATTAAAAATGAAGGGGTTGTCCTAAAATATGTTTGGGGGTTTTTTCCCACAGAAAAACACTTACGCTTTTATAAAGGCAGATGTTTCTTTTCTCTTAAGGCATCAGTTGAAGCTGCAGAGAAATAGTTAGCTGCACACACACACTCCATGTTCACCCTGTATTCTTTAGAATAACTGTTCAAATTTTATTAGGATTTTCTTATAATGATGTTATATGATGTCCTTGTGATACCTGTATATGTAGAGATCTTAATATTGATTTACTGTGTCTTTTGCCCATCCTTGAGCAGTGTAGATAGCAATTACAGCTGTTGGTGGTATCTATTTTCTCTTTTCATAATTGTCAATTTTGGTTCTACTTAGGATTAAAATATGAAAATTGCATCACGTGCACATGAGCAGGGCTTTAGCCAAGTTAGCAATTTCACAGCAGCATCATCATTTTAAGCAGCATCCTCTTCATCTTGTTTATGAAAACCACATACTGCAACATAAACTTTTAGAAGGAATGTATCATCATAAGAACTGCCCTGACAAGAAGCCCTCATTCAGATCATTAATATCTTCCCCCAAAAATCATCAGGGACAGAGAAACACCTGTACAGCTGTACCAGATGTTTCTGAATAGTTCTGCTTGGGTTGTTGTCTGAGATTAATCAGTTCAACACTATTTCTTACTGGATCTAAAATCACTTACAAACTTCTTGTCAGCACTTTGCTCAGCTAAAGTTGCAAAGGTGCAGTGGCACAGGCACTTTCTTAACTGCACAATGGATTTTTAAAAAGCAGTAAAAACAAACATTCTGATGAATAGTAAATATCTGTTCACTCTTCCCAGTAATCAAAATAAAACATATTCCAAGGACATAGCTGGAAACAAGGTTGATATTATATGCAAACAAACAGCAGAAAATATTTTTTAACTGCCCAAGTTTCTGTTTTTGGAGCAGTGATTCTCTTTAGCACTAGAGAAAGAAATCCTTGTGCAGGGTTGGCTTGGTGCTGGTTTCTGTGTAACCTGTTCATGTACAGCACACAGCTGAGATAAGGGAGAGCAAACATTACATGCAACATCCCCCACAAGCATCAGCTTTATGTACCAGTCCTCCCAAGCAGGGTATCTCCTTACTTGGCAATGAACTGAATCTGCTATTAAAAATTAAGTTGAACAAAGAGAAAACAGCCTGACAAGGTGTTTGGTTTTGTTTTTTGGTTTTGCAGCTTTTTGTTTTTTTAAACACACTCCGACTGGTATTTTAAAAGACCTTTTTTGCACATTTGGATACAGATGAGAACAATTAAATGCCCTCTAATAATTAATGTATATGCAATCTATAGCATGCATTCTCTTCTTATTAGAGGCTGTGGGTTTTTTGTTGCAATCTAGCTAATAAAGGCTTTCTTTTCCACAAGAGAATTTTGACAGGGTTGACTCCAGACGGCTTTCCAGCTGAGGTCTGGGGCCTTGCTGAACCTTCAAAATTTTCCCATTTGAGCTGCATCAAAGTGAAGGAAATTCAAGGATCACTAACGTCTCAGATGGTAGCACTTGCCCTAACAACCAAGGTTCAGGAATTCTTTGGAGCAGGCTGAGGTCATTTTTCTCCCCTTTTCTCCTAATGCTTTTCTCTATTAATCAGAGCTCACAGCTCAGATTGGTCTTCAACTTCCTCCCAATCCTTGCTAAGCCTGTCATTTCTAGCTATTATTTACTTTAATGGACTTTGGCTGATCCCTTATGAAGCTTTGGATCTGAGAATAATAAGGCTGGAGAGTAACGGGCACAGACATGGGTGTGGGTTTGCCTGCAGATTAACCGTGGCAGATGGGCTTTATTGCGGTTTCCTGTGTGCCGAGTGTTGATTGAGAGGGTATAATGAGAGAGGTGGTGTCTGCACAATGGCTGCAGCCACTTCATTGCACCTCGCGTCTAAACAACCCCATTTTTCTAAATCTTTGGGTTGTGAAATTTTAGGAAGTCAGAGCACAAGAACAAGTACAAAAACAACTGTAAATAACCATGAATGTTAATCCAACCCTAATTGGTCCCTTCTTTCATTATGGGTGCATTTTGCTGAGCTTCCCCCCCCCTCCTTTTTCTTTTAACAAATGAATGATATGGACGGCTATGCATACATTTGACTCTTACAACAGTTTAACACAAATATTACTTCATATCAACTTATATTTTTATTAATATTAATGTCCCATTAGCTTTTGCATTATTAACATCGGCAGCAAAAACTTATCTTGCAATCATCCTGTTATGCTTTAGGTTTTTGTCATCTTGGGAAAATTTGTTTGAATTAAATTACCTATTATCTTGAGAATATAAAAAATAACAGCAGGAAAATTGCTTAGTATCTGGCAGAATGAGTCTAAAATATGCTTTTCTAAGTCCAAATGCCATTAACTTTCAACAGCGATCAGATGATAAATTATTTTCAGCTATAGGTACTATCAAAAGATCTTTTACAAATTCCCCATTTTAAGGATTTTACTTAATTCCTCCCTTTCACTGATGGATTAAATCACAACTATTGATTCTTTTCTTCCTTTGGGGCTTTACCCATCTGTCCTAACGCTTTCATCCCAGCACCCCTTGGGCTGAGAGAAGTGTTCTACAAATGAACCAGTGAAAACCTGGAGAAGATTCCAGGTCAAGTTTGTGTACAAGAGTTTAAATTTTTAGTGACAGTCTTCCCTTAGCACAGACGAAAGTTTCCACACAGAGCTGCACAAGCTAGCCCCACCAATTATCCTCCTCCTTTGAAAACCATTATCAAGTTTTTCAAAACTTCTTTCATTTCACTGTTGTCACTGGATGAAAAGGAAACTAACCACCATGTCAAGACAACTCGGCTGCCTGGCAACCAAGGGCCACATTTTAATTCTGACTTGCTTCTGGTCTTGACTAATGGAAAGTGACTATGTTAAGCCAGTCAGAAGAGTTGTTTGTCACTTCTGAAATGCAAACAAAACTATATTGTTTCGAAAGTCCTGGGCGTGATTGATGTAAAGATTTACAGTAACGTCATTCATTTGCCCTTGTGTTTTAGTGGGATTGATGTCATATCTTTTCATGCTTTATTAAATGCTTTTGGAGAACTCAAATACATTATGCTTTTTTGTCCTAAAGAATCTAAAGAGATTTTTCTTATGCAAGAAAACTGGATTCCAACTTGAGAGATTAAACGATTCGACACAATACATGTCTGTAATTAAATAAGAAATATCAGCTGATAAATGTGAATATATAACATGATAAAAAGAAAAAGAAAACAGGACAGGGAAAAAATTAAAATCAACAGTTTGGGGGAGGGGAAGGAAAGATACACTGCTAACTTGCCAGCTGTAAAGCTTCTTTGAACAAAATTTCCCACAGCTGAGTTATTTTTTTTCACTTCTAATACCAAAAGAGAAGTTCAAATTCTGCTCCCCACCTCTTTAACTATAAATATATACAGTCATAATTATAAAACATGTGTCCATTTTTCTATAAAACATTACTGAAAATATAATGAATAATATCAACATAAATTATCCTGACTAACTATGACAGATTCAAAGAGGTTTAAACAGCTTGTTTCCAAAGTCATCTAAAAAATCCCCTCTAAAAACAATTATATTGCAAATTATTTTTTGTAAAGGCCAGGGTGACTTTTCTATTAAATTAAGAATCAGGAAAGAATGAATGAACCTAGAGACAGTTTTCTTGTCTGCAACAGGGAGAGACTCATGCATTCTCCAGGTATAGATACAATTTTTTGTCATTACACTTTGTCATATGCAAAATATTTATAAATAAATATATATATGTGTGTGTGTGTGTGTGTGTGTGTGTGTGAAACAGAAAGGAAAAAAATAGCTAATGTGGCAGTTTCTGTTCTATTTCAAGTATATAAATTACTCTTCAAATGCCTGTTATGCATTAAGACAATAATCTAATTAATATTTAGGGTAGTGGACTTAGGTTTGTGAAAGTATACTTATATCAGCATCAAAGTTATGCTAGAGCAATTTTTCAAAATAAGTACAATAGCTTTTTGCTGTTCTGACAATATCTGTTATTAAGCAGACCCTTGCCATTTCCTTTATTTTTTTAACAGATATTAAAATTGAAGCACAGTAATAACATACGCTGTAATTACTGTTGCCATCTGCGATTCTTAGGAGTAGTCCAAGAGGACTCCTGCATGTCAGTTCTCTGGGCAGAGATTTAGAAGTTCAGATGAATGGAAGGTATGTGTGAAGAAAGGAGAAGCAATTCAGCCTTCTTGGTCCATGGTGGATGGTGTTCTATTCTAAGCCCTCCTACAAACCCAGCTAGCCTAGACTCAGCCCATGCAATACCAAACCCCTGCCTAGAACCCTGAGCTCATGAGATGTGGAACTTTATACCCAATGTTATCCAACCTTGACAACCAAGTGGTCCAAAATATGAGTGAGTGGTCAGCTCAGCACCAGCACTGTCCTACAAGGGGAGAGGATAATGGATATTGGTTACAGGTGGCTGCCAGGAGCTGCCACATGGCTGCAGTCCCCAGATATGGCAGTGATGCCATCAGTGGGGTGAGCAGCTGCCAGAGCCCTGTGAGCTGAGGGCCATGGGGCAAGAGGGCAGAGAGCCCAGCAGGGGACAGGCAGAGGGAGCCCAGCACCAACAGCACCACCACTGCTGTGGCTGAGATGGGAAGAGAGGGGAATTCCCAGCAGCAGACCTGTTGGTTTGTTGGTGCACATCAATATGGATGTGTGCCTCCCTGCTTTCCAGAAAATAATTAAGATCTCTGCATGGCCTGCTACTTCAGGATCACTCCAGGATGGTTAAACTGAAGCATTCGTTACCCCAAGGAAGGAGAAGGAGGAGGAGACGGAGGAAGGGAAGCAGCTGCCCAATCTTTCCATTGAGGGGAAGTCAGGACTGTCTCAGGCACAAGAACTCCATTGACTCAGGAAAATAAATATGCATTCATTCAGAAGATTATCTAATCAGTCTAGGTCTAGATATTAGGTCAGTTGGTTACCTCAGTCCACCACCAGTCTCAGCAAGCTCTGCATCTCTGACAAACAATTTAAGAACACACACATTCCAGGATCACAGCATTTTTACAGCCCTCATCATAGCCAAAATGCAAAAGCTGGGTGTAAAACTGGCTCTCTACAGCCAAATTGTACACAAAGCATGTTGTAAATCAGCATCACCCCAGGGAAGGCAAGCTGTAAACTACCTATCATTTTACACAGCTACGTCGAACCATCATGGCGGAGGAAGCCTGAAAAGGTCAAGAGATTTTTCTAAACTACCTACATCTCCGGAGTAGCTCAAGAAGCCACATAATCTAAAGTCCTCAGATAGTATCTCTCTGATGGTTTTTTTTCCCCTTATGGAAACGAGTATGTAACATTCTAACTGCCTTCAGCTTCGGCTGAATTAAACACATTCCAGCGTCTCTAGAGCAGCACTCAGGCAGTTGCACTCCTCCTTGCACTCTCCTGGGTAATCCTTCTGGGAGAAAGAATATATAACGAAGCCCTCAGCCGACAGTTTGGGAGGCCTGCCACTGCTTATTGCCATCAGTTATTTTTCAACAGATTCAAAGATACCACAAGGGCTGAAAACTTGTAGCTACTTCTTTTGAGAAAATGGAGCCCAAAGAAGCTTCTCTTCATCCAGGGGATTACTCAAGAGATTCCAGTACTCTATTTTAGACCAGTTCGAGAT
>VYXF01005079.1:485063-533840 GCA_013397295.1 Polioptila caerulea
AAAAAGGAGAGGAAGATCTTCTTGGCAGTATTTGAAGGCCCCTGTTCCTTTCCAAAAACAAATATGCAAATAAAATTGCAGTGCAACTGACTGAAACTTTATACAATTGTTCCAGGTTCATAAACATTTCATGAACTCAGATTAAATTTCAATTACAATACAAGTACTTCCATGAGAGGCAGAATGAAAGATGCCTGTTCTCCCCTGGCTTTGTGCTCATAGTTAGATTCCTTGGGACCTCAGGGGGTGCAAGTCTCCAATGGAAAATGTTTCTCCAGGTGGAACATTCTCTGTTCTGCAAGGACTCCTGATACCCTTCCCTCGTCAGAAATTATGTACCTCTTCCCTTGTTATCAGTTTCCACAAAACCTATAGCAACTGGTCAGTAGATTCATTTCCCATAGAGCACAGACTGATCCAGATACACGGAGATATGTGATCGTATAAAGCATATTTACAAACAGGATAAAAACTAGATTTCCTTGGGGCTAGATAAAACCAATAAGAAAAGGCCAAGGCTGCACATTCAAGGACTGACACAAGCAGTGAAACAGCAGCGTCCCCGTCCCTTTGTCACAGAAAACACCTTTTTCTCTGGCTTCTGGCTAAGCCGCCCTCCATCGGACCTGTCTGCCTTTCCATCTGGTGTAGCCAAAGCTCTCTCATCTTTTACGCCGCTGCTTTCTCTCTTTCTGCCCTGCCTTCCCCCTGCGCTGCAGGCGCAGCGCCCGCTCCATCCCCGGGCTGCCTCCCAGCCCGAGGCATCCCCAGCCCGTGGCATTCCCCGCCCGTGGCATTCCCAGCCCGTGGCATTCCCCGCCCGTGGCATTCCCAGCCCGTGGCATTCCCATTCTCCGGCATCCCCAACCCGTGGCATTCCCAGCCCGTGGCATTCCCAGCCCGTGGCATTCCCACTCTCCGGCATTCCCACTCTCCGGCATTCCCACTCCGCGGCTGCCGGCAGAGCAGGCGCACCCTCCGCAGCTCCGGCCCGCCGCTCAGGGAATGGAGCTGCTCCCAGCCCTCACCTCGCTCGGCCAAGGAGGGCTCTTCAGCTGGGCTCACACTGCCCCCTGTCCCAAGCCAGGCCCTTCCAGCCTCTGAAATCCCCATCTCCAGGAAGGGGATCGCTACCTCCTGTAACTCCAGATGCTGCACCTGTGCCTCACATTGTGCACGTTTGTCAGCTTTTCATTGTTTGCTCCTTTCAGCAATGAATGTAGCTTATTTGTGTTGCACATAGTGCCATGCAAATTTAGGGCACTATTTTAATGCATGATAAATAATTACTATAATTAACAGAAAAAAAAAATGCCTCCTGGCAATTTGTCAGGACCAGACACCTCTTTTCACGCCAGATATTTTCATATGTATGACATGTACATATAAGATCCCTCTTGCCTCTGTGTGGGGACATGCATCTCCCATTAGTAGTAATGGGAATTATGTGTGTGCACTGAGGGGAAACTGTAGTCTACCCTGGCTGGTGTGCTATGTTAGTTGTGCTTTATTGAATCATATGGAGCATGCCATATAAGAAAAGAAAAAACACCTTTCCATCTTCATTGTTGAGAAAGAAATATATAGAAAGCCCCTGTACACAGTCATGCTTTTAATTAAGTGCTATTTGCAGGTGCTGTTTGTCTCCAATTTCTTATAGCCATATAAGAGCAATAACACAAATAATCTTCAAAATAAAGTGATTAGGGATTAAAATTTTCTAGGGTTACTAGACTGATGAGAAATTTTTTTCTAAAAATGAACATTTTTAATAAACCCCATTTCAAAACTATAAACATCCTTGTATTGATAGATGCTGCACTGCAAAATACTAAACTTCATTTCACTATCAATTTTCTGATTCATCTGAAGAAGTTCATTATCTGTTAAATTGAAGGCAAGCCTCCCACAGAGGAATGCTATCTAAAGATGGATGTGTTTGTGTGTGAAAGGATATCCTTTCTTAGCTGTTTATCAAAAAGGACATTCACAGAGTAGGTACCATACCTCACTATTTTGTAAATATAAATCACAATACAAACATACATAAAATCATGACACTGGTTCATTTTTGTTTCCTGGTTGTAACACATTAATACAAATTTAGTCCAAACATCCAAAGTTATGCTGCTAGGAATGTTACCATCTGGTTTTAATGAATATCTGGGGTCCATTTTTCAGTTAAGCTTTTCATAGTGTATTTGTATGTTGCTTTTTCCAAGCTATCTGCATAATTGCTTAAAGATTTTACTGCAAAATTAATATCCTCGCTGTGAATGAGGGAGAAGGGCAAAAACCAGGATGACAAAGGCTGAAATGAGGTGAAAGGCAAATTCAATTTTTCCTTGCACCATAGAAACCTCGCCAGGACTAGCTTTATCTGGTAATCCACATTTAAACTTTAACCTGTAGGGGGGCTCTTTGTGTTAGTTAATGTAAGCATAAAAAGAGTCTGAACCACTAATCAGATTAATCATATTTTGTGAGACTCAAAAGCTTCATTAAAAGGACCTCGTTTCCAAGCTACACATTTCAGAAAGAGAAAAAAAGTTGGCTATGAAAAGGAAAAAGTAACACTGAAATTCAAAAAGACACAGACTGTGTGTCTTCTGGAATTAAACCAAAGACAGTTAAGACCTGGAACAATACCCACCTTCATAAAACACACCTTGAGGATGCCAAAATAATTAGGACATTTTGCTATTGAAATTATGTATTCCCTACATTTACAAAGCTTTATCTTACACACAACAGAGAACTATTTAATAGGTAAATACAATAAATGTCTTCCCTTTCCTCACATTTATGGAAGTCTCCCTCTGCTGAAGGAATCGTATTTCCTAAGTACTTCAGGTGACCCCTCAGAGACATGTGAACACCAGAAGAATAAGAATCTGTCATCTCCAGTAAGGTTATTACACTCACACAAGAAACACTCCACTCCTCTAATGAGCATGAAAGTGAGAGAGCAAGCTGCTCTCCCAAGTTGGTGCAGCATTGTGCTCTCCTTCAAAAACAACAAATCTCAATTTTCAATAAACAAATGGTTTGCCACAAATTAAGCTTCCATAAGTTTTTGTTCATGCCATGGAATAAAACATGGTTTACTTAAGTTTTTCATGATGTTTAACAGGAAACATCTGCACTTAGCACAAACATTTTGCACTTAGTGTGAAACTCATTCCTATCTCAGCCTACCCCGCACTGATCTGGATTTAGTGGGCCTCCAAAATCAGGAAATGTTTTGAAGAAGCATTAATAAAGTTGAAAGTCTTCGGAAGATTATCCAATACTGGGCAAGTGAAACATATCAGAGCAGTTATATTCTCCCTAAAATATATTTAATTGGTGAGGAGAGAAATCAAGACATGACATCATGAGGAAGATAATTTGAAATACAGACTCATCCATTTTCCAACCTTGGGACTGCAGAAGTGGAGTTAGCCTCACTTTTGTTTTCCAAGTCAAAAGGAGCAGCCTCCTGCTGTATCACAGCCAAACTCTTTGCTAGCTTTTCACCATTATGTGTTCATTTTTCTTTCCCCATAACTTGCCAAGATAATCTTGTTCCCACCAGCTGCACAACCCTCTGCATGATCTGTATTCAACTGGTCCTTTACCTCTGAACAAGTCCTTCAACCTAAAATGTATTGTTATGCACACATCTACAGTTCTACACTCTGCATAAGGTTATGCATTTAATTAGTAGCTTTCTAAATGTCTGTTTACAAGTTTTGTCTGTAATTGCACTGAGCCTGCACTGCTTGGCATGGTCGGTTATACCTGAAGGCACTACTTGTTCCCTGGCTAAGGCGACAGCAGGTGAGGAATCTTCTGTTGGAAATTACCAGTCACCAAGGAATTGTTGCCACATGCAAAGCTCAGAAAGGAAGGTCAGAGCTTGGGTGGGTCAGTTCCTTCTCCCACCTTCACTCATTCACAGAACTGATGCTTTGCTGCTGCTGCATGTGCTACAGAGGCTTTAGAAGAAAGACAATGGTCAAGCTGTCTGCACCTTGATAAGACCAGACACTTCACGTGAAGTTTTACCACAAGCTGTCATTTTATGGATACATTTCTGAGTGTGTGCCATCCTGTGCCCTGAGGTCTTCAGTGTTTCTTCATCTAACCAAGCAGCTGTCGAAATGTACCTCAGCTCCATCCAGCACACATTCCCCAGATTTCCCATCCAAGGAAAAGGAAGGGAGAAAGGACAACGAGTACCAAGGTCTTGCTCCAGTGAAGAGCTGGGATGTGGCCAAGGACAAGCTCCTGGGTTCCTAGTGTAGATGTAGACTATTAAACCAATAAATTCTCCAGAGAATATCACAAAAATCTAAGTCATTTATGAGCTGACTTCAGCACGTCTGCACCAAAACAAAAATTTTTCCAGTGAAAAATTGGAGCAACTGCACTATCTTTGACAGAGTCCTTCTAAGTCTAAATCAATGCAATTTAAAGCAGAATCTGTCCCTTTAGTTTGGTTAATGATCTAGAAATACTGCCCTAAAAATATAGAAACAAAGAATTTTCCTGAACACAAAGAGAATTGTTCATAGGTCTGACCCAAAGATATGAATTTAAATGATCCAAATGTAACTCAGAGACCCAATCTTTGTATTAGGAAAATTCAGTAGAGCACTGGGATGCATTAGGGCCGCCAGTTTGTATTAGGTCAGGTTTTCTCAGCCTTTCTGATACTCTCACCTTGTTTTATGAGAAGTTCCAGTGACATGCTTGTAGATATTCCCAGAGTATATTTCCATGCAGTGCAAACAGTTTTGGGAAAAAATATCCCCTACCAGGTTGTCATCTGAGCTGTGGTACTTCCCAGGCCATAGCAGGGCAGAGTCAGAGGGATTAACCTGCAGCACTCCTGCCAGTAGTGCTAAAAATGCTGGAAATGTTTTCAGGCTGTCTGCCTCTGCCCTGAACTGCACTGGGGCTGTTCCTAAGTCAGATTCTAGCTGACCTTAAGGACTGAGAGGAAGCAACTACTGCAGCTGTTCTGTATATGCTCTGCATATTTCTTACTGTATAGGCTGGGAAAATGAGTCTTAGAGACAGAAAAACCAACACTTGGAAGCAGAGAATTTTGTGCTGATGACCCTGACAGAGACAGAGTCTTTGACCTCCAGGTGTGCTGTCCTTCCTCCTGCCCATGTGCTCTGGGCATGGTGGCACAGGGTGCAGGACACAGGAACTCAACAGGGCAAGTTCATTTCACTAGAGATGGACCTACAGTGGCACAGCAGCCAACTGAGTTCAAAGGCTGGGAGGATTCAAATTATACTCACCATCTCACACTAAATATATTCAATTTTTTTTTTCTCCCTCATTTTGATACTACTAGGTTCAGGTAATGTGATCTCTAGTGGAACCATATTAAAAACTTGTCAAGTCTGTACAAGCTTTCTGCTAGAACAATGTGCCTAGTTAATGGGATAAGTTTTTCGCAAAGATCTTGAGAATCTCTGTGAAAATAATAAAATAATTTATGAAAGTCTGATCCTGCCTTGTTTTAAATTTGTGAGTCTGTCAAAACAAAAACAACTTTTGAGTTCATTACATAAATTGGATAAGGTCCACATACCCTGAGCTGCATAACATGACTTGTCTCTGCTCATTCCAGAATAGATTCCTCCTTTTCCTTTTCTTTTCTTCCTAAACACACACACACACACACACACACGCACACATACAAAAACCCCAAACAAACAAAAAACCCTCCAAACAGAAAAACAGCTTCCCCAGTGCTTTATTTCAATAACTGATAGAATAGTTATTTTAAAAGGTAGTACAAACTTTAAAAATTCAAAGAAAGGCAACACTGGGATGCCCACCAGTGCTGCCCACTGTAAAGAAAACACATTCAGAGTTTTATCACTTCAAATAAAATTTCTGTTCTGCAAGGAGAAAATCCCCTCACTTCCGTTGTTCCAGACTCTACAGATCATTAGGTAGGTGAAGCAAACTTCTGATCTTTTGANGCAACACTGGGATGGATGCCCACCAGTGCTGCTGTAAAGAAAACATATTCAGAGTGAGTTTTATCACTTCAAATAAAATTTCTGTTCTGCAAGGAGAAAATCCCCTCACTTCCGTTGTTCCAGACTCTACAGATCATTAGGTAGGTGAAGCAAACTTCTGATCTTTTGATCATTCACAGCTCTTTGGAAAGAAGTTTCCCACAAGGCTCATGATGCTCTAAGTCACTTTTTTTTCTGCTCTGCAGCCTCCCTCTCTCCAGTTAAAACTGATGCAGAACAAAACAGCACTGCTGAGCTCAGCAGCCTCACGAAGGAGGAATCTGTGGCACCCTAAGGCCTGATTGTATAAAAATGTGTAACGTTACCAGAAAGGGGAGTGGGAAAAGATTCCCATGACTGTTTGGTCGGGCTTCACACCTATGAGGCATGTGTGAAGAGAGCTTCACACCTATGAATATTGTGGAGCCCAACCCTCATCTCTCCTCTGAGATCTTAAATAATGTTCCAGCTGGGGACCCAACTATAAACATTTTTTGCACTTAGAGAGCAATAAAAAAAGAACACATGGGATAGGAAACACTTGGTTAAATTTGCAGCTTTTCTCTTCATTATAAATAATGAGGATGCATCTTTTCCTTCCTCCTCCTGTCAGCCACCTTCTGCTCCCTTGTTTCTGCTGTACTGCCATCTAAACACTCCTATCTTTAATCTTTTAAGTACCTGAATTAACTTACAGCATCTAGAATACTTTGGGACATAAAATTGCAAATGGCAAACTCCTACAGGAGAAGAGTAAAATTAACTCCTTCTTCTGTTAGAGCTGTCCCCAACACAGAGAGGATCCCAACCTTCAAAATGTCTGATATATCTGACTCTGCACAGGGAACTGCAAAATTTTTCCATCTCACTCAGATCCTACAGAGAAAGTCTAAACCTACACACTTGCCTAGATTGGTTTTGGGTGCATGTAATGACAAAAATAGAGAAAGATATTGTTCCTTGAGAATTATAAAAGATTTGGATGGAAATACAGCACAGAAGATCAGACCAGGTCCTTAAATTGCAGGTGCAATACAAACCAATCTTCATTTGTTTGGATTTTTGTTTGTTGTTTCAAATCAGAGGAGGCATGTCACCAGAGAACCTGTTGGTTTGCTGTATTTCAGAATGGTACTTCAGCTGGACAAACTATAAGCATTTTTGCAGCTGCAAACACACCGAGTATCTTGAGGTTTTAGTGACAAAGTAGCACTGTGTCCTTAAGACATTATATTCCTATAGTACAGTATATATTCCTATAGTTTTTTCATATCATCAGAGAAGAATAGTTTTCTCTTGCCTGAATTGCTGTTGAACCAAACAGTTCATTTCTCTACTTCTCAATGAAGAGAAATGAGGTATTTTTTCCTGTGCTTGGCACTGGAATTTTAGGGTATTTTTAGAGTGTTTCCAGTTATGGGCCCATCTGCATCCTATTCCACTGTTACTGCACAAAGGAAAGACAAGCAGAACTGCATAATAACAGAGGGACAAAGAAATTTCTCCTCATATGCCCCTTTCTCTTAACATGAAAACAGATTTCTAAATATTATCACATAACATCTCATCTGAGAGGCTGCACTTCACCAGTGATGAATTTGCTCTATTGAAATCATAGTATGGGTACGTTGCTAAACTCATGTTTGCAAGCTAGCATCACCTAAATTACAGTTTTATGGCACAGTATTGGAAAAAAAGGTTATGAACAGTGAACCTGATTTTAACTGGGAATGTAGTACTCAATTTGGTAGGGAAATTTAGTCATTGAAGGAAGCATTTTTAAAAGCCATATTGTCTGGAAGAACAGATACATCCCTACCTTTCAAACTATCTTCTCATGGATCTTAAAAATAGTACTTTTCAAACAGCTTTTTGTAATGAAACAAGCATTAACCCACATGCACACAGGCCTCAGTTGTTACAGCACAGTCCCACTCTGCTTCTCGCTCATATTGCAATTTTCCTGCTTTTAAAGGGCCAGACTTCCCCATAACAGATTTGTTTAATTAAGTCTTTTAAACCCTTTATAATGCAGTGCTTCAGCTATGGGTCGTATCTTTAGCCCACTGCATGCAGAACTGAGGCCCCAAAAGGCTGAATGAGCTGCCTAGGTTAATACAGTAAGTTAGCGTGAGAATGGAAAGATGAAGTTTAATTTCCTTCCAGTTCTACACTTAGGCTACAGTTTCTACAATAACATAGACAGAACCTATGCAGAGCTTAGAGAAAGTCTGCTGCATTTGCCTGGTGATTCCTTTTTAAATGGACAGAGATTATTGGTGATTCTTTTTTAAACGGACAGAGATTATTCATCTTGCCTACAGCTAGAGTTTGAGATCATAAAAAGGCTCAAATTAGGTGCTTAAATAGGTGACAGTTTTGAAAACTTTCCCTTAAATTGTCTTCATTTTCAGTTTGAAAGTAAATACTGGCTTTTCTGTGTGCCTGGTGAGTCCCTGATATCAGTAGATGAATCCCCTCTCCCCCCTGTTCCACCAGGGCATTTCTCTACCCTTTGGCAAGAGAATAAGTGAGAACTGTGCCCTGAATGTCACATGCCAGTGGAGGAACAACTCTTTTTTCCAGGAAAATGTGCACTTCCAAACATAACAGGCTCATGAAGAGTCAGCCAAAGACACTAATATTGATACTGATGCTTGTGACCTCTGTAAAAATATGCTTAGTTCAGAAATTAAGATAATGAAGTGTTGCATGAATGTTAAGTGTTGTTTTATTTTAGGGAGAAATATAGTTTGGAATCTAAAGGATATTTCACTTACCCTTCCACTAGTGATTCTCTCAGCTCTCCACACAGGTGGATCTTCTGTCTTCTTGAAACAGTAATCACAAGGGTGAATTTTCCAGTGGCTTTTCAAATGATTGCAAAACTATTTTGCAAAGCAATCCTGGGGGGAAATGCATAAATGGTCTTTAATGCAGCACAAACTTTTACCCTTACCAGAAAAAAAAATACATTTCAGTGAAAATCAACAATTTTACAGTCAGATATGAGCATGGATTTGCTCAGCTGGCTGGTGGTGGGTCACCCACAAAAGAGTTTAAAGGGTCTCTGAAAAGAACTGAGAAATTAGGATTAGAAATGTGTCTGGCTTAAGAGGGAGTTTTAAGCAATTAACTCTGCAAACACACAAAAGTTAAGCACAAAGAAACACTAATGGGAAGAGATCATTAATGCAATCCATCCACATTCTCCATCTATATGCTCATTACCTGCTGACAACACCAACAGGATTTGCCTATATGAGGAAATGGGCCAAAATAGCTATTGCAGAATAAGCCATTCTTCAATAGCTTTCTGTTTGTCCCTGTGTAGACACTGTAGGAATAATTAGTGCACTTATTCTGTTCTAGAATAATTGCTGCACTAATTATTCCAGACTAAAGTATCTTTTATTCCAAAACAATTTGTCCACAAGGGGAGCTATTGTGAAATTGCCTGTGCTCCTCAGCTCAATTTCCATGTGTAAAAAGGCCGTAATCTGTGCGGTTGGAATAGCTGTACCCAGACTCCAGTAGCAAATCAAACTAGAGACAAGTTCCAACTCTCACATTGCTCAGGATGCTTTTCTTAAAGTAATTGCACACACAGGGTTGTTGTGTAAACAGGATTCAGCTGTATGGCAATGAGTAAGCTCTTCTTGTTGGAGCTTTTCCTTTGTAAAATTGTCTTAGTCACATTTCCATCCAAGTTTATTGGATTGGATTTAAGGATTGTAGTGAATAGTGTCTGACATGGTAGATGAGACTTTGCCCACTCTTTTGCAAAGTGTGAAATGCTGAAATTGGATGAGCACATAGCATAATTAGCTAATTTGATGGGGTAGCTTTATCCAGTCTGCCTGTTTAGAAACATCACTGATCTCATAGTACTTTGTGATGAATTGCAATTGAACTAAAGACTGAAATGCCTAGACAGTGACCTTACAACACTGTTAAAAACTGTTTAAAGTGGAGGATGGAAATGGTGGTGTCAGATCTGCCTAAACTGGAAGGAGAGTATCAATTCTATATTCTACTGCTGCCCTCCTTTCCGACAGAATCAAACCTCTATTTCTGTCTGTTTCTGGAATATTTTGTTAGGTTGTTTTAAAAAAAATCTTTCCATTTTCTCAGGGGAAGTATAACCTTATCAGAATCCTGATCCCTCCTTTTTGCTCGGGAAATGGCAGAATAAAACAGTGAAATAGGTTCCCCCAAATCCTACCCCACATGTGATTTGGCCCAATATTTGAGAACTGTAACAGTCAGATGGCAAGGCTGTATAATACCTTACTTTTTCTGAAACTGCACACAAGATATTTATATGCAGTAAATATAAATTTTTTTCATTTCTTTTCTACTTCCATATTTCATATGGGTGGCACTGTCCCACCATTTAACCTCTGCCTTTTTTTGCTCTAAAAAGAAATCAAAATCAATTCAGGATATGTTTCAAAATAAGTGGCATTATTGCTTAGCATGTATTTTCAATGACATTTGCTATGGTCATAGGATATGATCTGCATAGCATTTACCAATCTCTCCTGGGTCTGGCTAGGGCCTAGGAAATCATCTAATATTTCCCAAAAGATGTTCACTGTCCTGAAGCATCCAGCCCCTGCTCACAGTATTATTTTGCTATAAAGCCCTCAGCCTTTGATCTTGAAGTTTATTTAACCCAAGATATATTGTTAACCAATAATTGCTCAAAAATTACTACTAAAATTTCTTTCTATAATATTCTGAGAATGAAGTGATGTACATTGATTTCTATCATAAACAGAACTAGCATAGGAAAATTGTCATTAAAAGGCTCCTTAACAGAAGAAAATGTTGACATGTTCTACATCTGTAGCTACAGAAAGCTCTGTGGATGGATTTATTTTCACTTTACCAATCTAATAGCATGAATCTGATTTATTACAAATAACATTTGTCTACTTAAGGCTCATAAGACAGCCTTTTGTGATTCTTGTAATAAGTTTTTTGTCAATTAAAGTTTCTGTTCATTTACGAGATGGATGCAATTAGAAATACAAGATGTTCAGTATTCTCAGCTCAAACTCTTTTATTATCTTGTGTTTCTTATGTGCTACTGTAGCTGTTCTACCCTGAATTGAACTAGATTATGATTACTAGTTAAGTACTGAAAAAACTACTACTTTTTACTTCTCTCTTTTACTTTGTAAATAAATACTTTCAATTACAAAATTGTTCCCAAAGAAAAGGGAATTATGTTGAAAGTACCCCACTGCTGCTGTAACAGTTTCAGATTTATTGAATCCTTCTTATGTATTACAATAGCTCCTGCTGTTTTACCTGGACTGCAGCAATACCAGACTCCAGCCTTGTATTTTTTAATGTTTCAAACCATCTGGGACAAAAAAAAAACCCTTCAACATTCTTCTGTCTTTAAGTTTTGGATTATACTCTGAATGGAAATGCCATGAAGAAATAGCAAAGAAGTTTTACATTTATATCGGATTTTAGAGGCAAGAATCTAATTTTATTAGTATTTATTAATACAATAATGCATAGTAGCATAGGCAATACAGCCAAGTGAGGTTGGTGAGAGAAGCAACACGTTTAGCATTAAAAGGATTCTGAACTTGGAGAGACATCCTTCGTCCTCTGCAGCTATCCTACACCTAGTGCTGTGCTTTCAAAGTCATTCCTGTGAGGAAGTTTCATCCCAGGTTTCTTGGTCTGATTGTCATAATGATTAAAGAATGAATACAGGCCTTGGATATGGTCTCTGTCACTGTATGAAGATATGGTAAAAATTCAAATGTTTGGACAATTTCACCACTGTTACTTTAGTACTGGACCATTCTCATTTCTGTTCCAACACACCAATAATTTCCAAATGAAAGCTGTGTGATGATACTCTTTCTTCCTTATTGTTCAAATTTCTTCCTTTGTATTCACATTTTGCCTCAGTTTTTTAAATTGCTTCTTTAATTTAGGTCATGGAAACTGCAAGTTTTAACTTGTTTACTGTCCACTGCATCCCAAACAACAAAGATAAGAAATCCAAAGTAGGAAAGGTTCCAGAGTGAAGAAGTACCTATTTGGTATACACTATATATAACTCCATTGGACCCTTCTGTTGCACCAAGAGGAAGCACTTTTCTATTTAATCTTTATAGTCCTTGTTGTATATATGCATGGAAGAGAGGGAAAAATTTCCCAAAAAATTTCCCCAAAATTTCCTGCTACTCCTTAGTTCTTACTCATTTGAGCACCTAGTAATCTAGAGTCAAATATTATTCACCTATTTTAATTGTATCACCAAGTTTAAAGGGATTATTTACTTGTCTAAACTGGTCCTAAGGAAGAGAACTAAATGATACTTAGAGATTGTTCCAAAACAATATAAACAAAACCAGATCAGATGTCTTGCCAGTTGCTCACATAGAGATTCTAGAAAAGCTATCCATAACACATCAGATTCTTTCTTTTTATTTTCATTTTTGACAAACTATTCTTTCATGAACACAAGGGCAGGAAAAAATCAAGTGCCAGATGGTGAGCTAGGGTATCAGCTATTGGATCCAACGGCACATTGAAAGCAGCCAACATTCTCAAGCAAAGACATTTAATGGTATCTGAAAGAAAAAGCACCCAGTTTCAGGGAAAAAAAGGAAAATAGAATCAATGAAATAGACAATTGCAAAGCAAATCCACAAAGAGAATCACTGTGTAAGCCGAGATCAGAAGAAACTGAAATAGATTCAAGAGCACTGTTTAGACAGTGACTTTTATTATAAATTACATACACAGAGCAAGTCCTGCAAATAACCAGTTTTCCATGCCAGGACAACAGGGAGTCTTTATAGAAAATTATGCTGAATTTGTCAGAAGTACATGACATCTTGGGCTTTTATGACATTCCTGTCCCTGTTTTTCACTGGTATTCTCTTCACTCCCAAAAGCATTACAGAACGCTTCCGCTGTTCCATCCCTTGCCACCTTTGCAGATGCATTCACATTACTGAAACTAGCCCTCCATGAGATCCTGGCAGTTTAGAACAGCCTCAAGCAGAGAAAGAGATAAACACATATTTGTATAACTATGAAATGCCTCAGTTGAAGGTAAGCAAAGAAATTAGACTTGAAGAGTTCATAAGGGGAATGCAGATCATAAAATCCACAGACTCCCTGAGAAAAAAATAATGACCAAGCACTTTAAGCTTTAACACACTGAAGATCATACAAAATGAGCTTGGCAAAGCACAATACACAGAACAGTCATTTGAAAACACCATACCATGCTCAAATCAGGGAATCATTCCATATAACCTCACTGATTTAGGGATTTGTTTTATGATGGGCTATACAGTGAATTACCAAATGCACTGTCAAATCAGACCCTAATCTCCATTTGCAAGCTGGACTCCTTTCCTTTTTGAGTTTCTTACCAAATCCCAGCTCCCTGCCTGAGATTTTGAAGGGCTTTAGTTTTCCCTTTTTTACAGTTAAGGGTTTTAAAATATTTTCCCCACCATTCAAGTGTAAGCAGTGTCTTCTAACATAGTAAGTCAAGCAATTACTATAGGGCGACACCAGACATCCACTAGTTTAACCAAGAAAAACATTTGGCTTGTAGAGAATTAGTAAACCTCTCATAATCTATTTTGAAATGTTTGTTGAACATAACAGATGCAACATGTAGACACCTCTAGACTGTGACAACAGAAGGTCTGAGAAAGAAACCTACTTCATACGACAATCTCAGTTCTGTCTCCTGAATGTCAGAGAAAAAAGATTCTCTGAGGTCAGTTTATTATCTAATTATTGATGATAGAGTAATTTTACTTTCCTCTGAAACACATTCCTCTGGTTCCTTCCATTCATTGGAGTAAGTAGACCACACGTGAAACAAAAAGGAAATAACATGGATATTTACACACTTCCATTTTCATTTATGGACCTAGCAAGAACATGGCCTAGTAAAATTATATTCTTCCAATTGATATCTAATACTTTTCACTATTCTTTGCACAGTCCAAATTGAAGACCAGCTGACATCCAGATGTCCCAGATTTATATACATACCATCAAATAGGAAGGGAACAGGACCATTGTTATGTCCTTCTATTGTGGTACATAAATGCAGAAGAGAAGAAGGGTGGAAAAGCAGGACCATGGCTGAAATTCACCCAGTGTTTTGGCTACCAGAACTGGCTGACAATATAAACAGAAAGATTTTTCATCCCCTGAAGTGGAGCAGCAGAGTGACAACTACTTTGGGCTGCCAGGACACCTAGTAGGGCTTCTGCATTTTGAGACATGAGTCCTTGAGGCAATACGACTGAAGGGATGCGGCTCCCTCCAGTGCAGGGTTCTGCTTAAATGCAACACTGAGCCCTGGAAAAAGATATTAACTCATTCCTCATTTGAGCTGCCAAACGTACCAGGAATACCTGGCAGCAGCTCCCTGCCATGCTGCCAGCCATTCTAGGTACACAGCTGGCTCTTTCAGTGATTTCAGAAGAACCCAGAGGATTTACAGCACAGCAGCAACAGCAGAGGAGGAACAAAAGCAGCATTAGATTTCTTTGCGCAGACAACTTAAACCCACCCGGGCACAAACCTCCAGAATGAAGTAATGTCCTGCATGGCCCAAGCCCAGGTTCTACTCCCTCACTATAAATCAGATAATCAAACAGCTGCTACCAGGCAACTGCCTCTTCCATTCTCAGAATGTTTTATGTTCACGTCACAAGCAATCCTGCAAAGCCTTGATAGTATATTTATTATTAATGGTCTGCCATAATTATATTTGATACTTCTAGCTTAGCCTGCAGGAGGCAGTGTCATCTGGGCAAAGCAGAACCTACCAATGCTAATGAACTTTATCAGGGGCTTTAAAAATTATGATTTCTCTTAAAACCAAGAAATTCAAAGTGGCAAGAGATTTAGTAAGAACATCTGGTTTAGGGCAAATTTGGGAAGGGTGCCATCAGTTTAAAACATGAGGGTTTACCCTCAAAATTTTTTCCCCTCAAAATAAAAAATGCAATCTATATTTTAGTTTCTACTTTTATTGTGTCCATGTTCTCAGTTCTTTGCATAAATTTGCACAGACTGCTCTGGAGTTTCTTAATAACAAAATATTTAAGTAGAAGCCAATGCTCACCTTTAGGCTGGAGGTAGCTGCCACTCATTGTCAGTATAGAATCTGCCTGCTTTTGAATATTAAAACAAAATAAGGTGACAGATCTGCATGGAGATATCTCTCTGTATTTTTCCTAATGCAATTTCAGTGAGTAAAAATCAAGAAAGGGGTTGGCAGTACAAACAGCATTGTTCCATTTGGTGTATATTGCCCCAGTGACATCCCTAGGATTATAAAAAGATGGAATATGTTGCGGTCAGCAGTGTAAAGATGGAAGAGGGTTTCAGACTACATAGTACCCTATAGCTATGGCAGAAACTGCTCAAATCAAGAAACTGGTGAGACAGGTAAGGTTTCAGATACAAACACTCGGCTTTGAACTGAACCAGTGAACAAAGAGATGATAAAACAGACACTCAGCAAAGGCTCTTCACAGAATGCCAGACAAAGTTTCAGATTTTTTTTAAGTCTTCTAATTTGTGTTTATCATCACAATGAAAGGTTGGGCACGAAAAATATTCAGAACTTAAAAGCTAAAACTGGACTGTCTACATTTAATTCTCTTTTTATTAACCATCAGCAAGTGTTCTGCACAGACACAGCCCATGAAAATAATAATAGATGGAAATTAATTAGATGACTATATTTCAATCATGGGGTTTTCTTGACATTTTATACCAAAGGAATGCAGCTCAAGCAGTTTGTAACTGACAGCAATGCCATGAAATTGCACTACAGCCTTGATAATTAGCCTCTTCATTATTTTTATAATATATAAAGAGATAAAGTACAACAACTCCCTTTCATTTTATAATAGTATGCAGTGTAATGGAAGCAGCTGAAGGGGGATGTTTGTCTTACAATGCTACAGTTTAAATCTAGTGACAAGAAGTATCACATTAATGATGCACAGAGAAGAGCACTACAAGCAACCTTCCTTTATATAATTACTCTATGAAAGCTGTAAACATATGGAATAGGTAATATATCCCAAACTTCTTTTCTTCCTCTTTCCTTAATAGTCAAGAAATATCAATGGCAACTCATTAGAAGAAAAATATATTATTTCATTTATATAAATTTCCTTCATTGTTAAAAGTTAGTGTAATCAAAGCTTGTAAAAAAACATTGATGACACAGAAAAGTTGATAATTTCTTTTGAACAGCAGTACCAAGCACTTGTGCACTACACAAGCCCAGATAATTAATTGAAAGGGGAAGAGTCCTTTTGGATCCAGATGGAGACACTAAAGGAGTTGAGGTTTTATCAAGTATTATGGATAACTTTAATTAGGAAGAGTATTAGTAAAGCAGTAACAATTCCATAAATTGTCAAACTCTTTTGGATAATATTCAGAAAATGTAGTCAGGGAATTCTCGGCTAGAACATGACAAATATGTACTAGAAGATGAGAAGTTACTCTTTCCCTGTCTGCCAGCTCAACTTGGTATATGAACAGCAGAAGTCAGCTCCAGATGGCTACAAAAGAAGTCTGTTACCTTAGTAAGGCAGAGCTGGAAATCAGGATAACTTCATGAACAGCAAATTTACAGGTAGTTTCCATAGAGGCTTCTGAATTAATCCTACAGAGAGATAAAGCACTTAAAGCAACTGTGGTGAACAGTAACCTCCTACATCTGAGCAAGAAGTTGGGATATTCTCTTGGTGCCACCCAAACAAAAATTAAAATGTATTTAGTCTAGGCAACATCAGGTTCTTAGTCTGAGTTAATTCATCCTAATAACATGATGATACATGGTTCCTGTTGTAGATTACCTGTCTCCAGGAGAGGAGCTGGATCTTTATTTTACTAAATAGAGTGCCTTTAGAATTTTTATCTTTAATCATTTTAAAGGACCATGGCTTGCACATAACTGAAAATCCACTGGTAAGTTAGTAATTTTTTCATATCACAAAAGGAATGGGAGATGGTGGTATCATGACTCCAAACAGGAGTGTTGCAGCCACAGAATACAGACTTGGACCATATTTGCTGCAGTATAAGGACTTTAACTTGAGGGTTTCTGACTGAAACTTGTTTCTATTATCCTTATGACATGCTTGTATGTGGGTGCTCTATGCCACCTATCACATCAGTCAGTTTCCCTAAGGTTTTTTCCATATTCAAGCTTCAAATGGATCGTTTAAAACTGTGGAAAAAAAAGCTAGAAATATTTGGCTCTTTTCCCAGGTATTGCACATATCATAAAACACATCTTTCTGCAATTTCAAAGCAGTGTGTTCTTTTAAACATACCTGACAGCTCTAAGTGTTTTGGCAACACATACATTTTTGCAATGAGTTTTGGGTAAATCTACAACTTCAGTCATTCACTCATCAGTTTCTGTGTCACACAGCCCAGCTAAGCCTGTAGTTTTCTGGAAACATGGATATGAGTCTATGGGCAGAGGCAACGTGTGCTCTGCAGTGTTTGCCTCTACAGCACATGGGGTAGGCAGGATGCTAAACACAAACCACATATGCAACCCACACATCCCTGGCACTGCCAGTGTGTTCTCTGTGCAGGCAGGACAGAGCTGATGCTCCCTCACCATGCAGGGTTCACAGTGTATGTGATGCAGGGCCAGTCCACAAGTGTGTGGTGAGTTCAGAACTGTCACATCTCTCGTGCACACAGAGATCAGCTCAGTGTGAACAGCCTATCTCTGAGACAAAATGAACCACTGCAATCCTGCCCAGTGATGCAGTGGAAGACAGCCTTTAAACATACTTAGAGCCAACTTTATCACTAGGGGAAAGCATTTTTCTGTTCTAAAACACACTATGGCACTTCAAGAATGCTCTATTCAGCTGGGTGTATACCCCAGGCATTTATTTTCATCATTTTTCCATGGCTCAGAACAGACAATGGTATTTTAGGGCCTACAAGGAATAAGGCAATACTAGTTTTTGATCCTAAAGAACAAAAGGCCAGCATTAACCTATGTGCAAAGACAGAAGAGCTGACAAAATGAGGGGGTGGGAATGGGGGAGAGAGAGAGAATCTGGCAGATCTTTGAAGTGATCCAAGGTCAAAAGTTTCTCCTTAAGAATATATGAGCAATGTGAACTTACCGTACCCAGGAAGCCACCTCACAAGGTAAACACTCTCAGAAGACAAGTCCTTGAAACTCTTCATAGTGTCAAAGGTTGAAATGAGCAAAGTGGCAGCTGGTTTGAGGCATTTCTCCTTTGAAATTTCCAAATTTCCTTAATTTTCTGAGACATTTGGCAGATAATGACAACAGTTCCCTAGGTATATTAAAACAAAAAAAAAGAAAAAAGAAAATAACCTAAACCCTTGAAATAAATAAAGAGTTTCAAGATAAACCAAAAGGAAAAGAAAAACAAGAAGACCCGTCTGCAACACTCCCACACAAAAAAAAACCAAAAACAAAACCCCAAACCAAAAAAAACCCACGAAATAAAAAGCCCCAGTAGTCAGATACTTCTGAAAAATTAATGTAACTTACGTATCCAAAAATGTGAGCCATTAAAATTGCCCATTAGAACACAATCAGAGAGTGCTTTAGAAAGAGCTGAAGCATTGAAGACTTTCCCACCCATCAGGTGTTCATTATTTTTCTCAGCTGAATTTCCAGAGCAGCTTCCATGAACTTGCCAGTGTCCAGGCTGCTCACATTGCTCTCCAAGCAGTTTATGCTGAGAGGGTAAATTTACACTGAGCTGGCAGCGAGTGCACACAAATCCTTTTAGCAATTTAGCAAAGAGTTAATGAAGGTTACCTGAAAGGAACCAAAATATCTTCCTGTCTTAAGCTGTAGAATTTTGTACTTTTATGTATAAACATAAGAAAATTCAGACTTATGGGAACAACAGTGTAGCAGCACTTCCAAACAGCTGTTGCTTAAATAGACATGAATTGTTTTCATTTATTAAAACTAAAGTTTGTATTTTCACTTTTTCCATTGCTAAAGCAATACAATATTAAGCACATGAAGAGTCTTTAGCACATGGATAGGACCATTAGATTAGGCCTGTTCACAGAGGTACTACAATTTCCCACTGACTTATGTACTTAAAAGTGATCTACAATTAGAAGAGAAACAAAGAGAGGAAGTTTCTTCAAATGAAAGCTTGAAGGGACATAAAGTATACAGCAGATACACTATCAGATTTCTTCATATGGAGGCACTGCTGCAACAGTGTTGTTTCTTCAAAGTGATAACCCCTCAACAACACAAAAATATACAGATTTTCAAACAGAGAGAAATATTTTCTAATATGAACATCCTAAAAAGGGGAAATCAATAAATGGCATGAAAAACTTCAAAGACGGACCTCCTGTCAATGACAGAGGTTCTTCAGCAATGTAAAGTCTTTGAAGAAGGACTCCCAGTGCTGGGAAACCTTTGAAGTGACAGAAAGCAGACATTTATAATTACAGAAAGGTGCGGTGTCCAGCAGAGATAGTAAAAAGATATAACTGGGGTATGTGTGGGGGAGGCTGAGCGGTGGCTTGGGCCCTGAGTGACCCTGTTCACTTGAAGCCTAAAAGCCTGCAAGGTCAAGCCTATATCCATATGAAAGAGACAATTTGTGAATTGGAAATGTGGGTAGGGCTTAGAAACCAAATTACTGCAGCTTTCACACTTCTGGCATATGTTTATTAAACAAGGCATCTCTCTTTTCTCACTACCTCAGATTCCGGCACACACATCCCCACACAGCCCCTTCTCACTTTGCAGCCCGCAGTTCCCCTGAGGAGACAGTGAGGCTGGTTGTGTCCATTGGCTCAGAAGCTGACTCCATGTGAGGCAGTCCAGCTTTATTTATATTTATCCATATGGTTTTCATGACTACATCACTCCTGAAATTTTTGCTTCTGTCTCCTCCCTGCTTCCTGGTTATTTCTTGATAAAGTGATATAGAAATCCAGAGAAGTGAAAAATTATATTTTAGAAGAAATGTGAACTGTCTGGATTCTGGGGTTCTTTGAATACTTGTGTGCTTGAAAGGGAAAATGTGAAAGTTTAATTTACATTAATAGATTGTCATCTTCCCCTCAGACTACAAGGCAAGTGTCTGCTGTGTCTTTGGAGCAGAGCAGAGTCTGCCCACACTCTGAGAGCAAAGTCATTTCAGCATGATATCGAGCTCACACTTGTATGCCCAGCTGGGAGACAGAGGAAATGGCTCACACTTGTCCCTGCCTTTCATATATTCACAGATCCAGGTTCTCCTAAAGCACAGGGTCAGGTCTCTTGCTTATGCCCCAAAGATCACACAGTTACATCCCAAATATTCATTTTTAGTTATTTCCCTGTCTGTGACATGCTAGAAACATAGCATTTACAGAAAGGAAAAAGAAATAAAAATCAGCATCTGATGCCAGCCAAGATTTCCTGGGAAGATGAAATGAAAGACAAGCAAATGAATCAGCAGGTGTTGTCACCTTTTTGAACTCATCTGTTCTTTCTTGTATAAGACCAGGATCTGGAAGCAGGACTGCTCACAGTGGGCTGAAATGAGACCCCAGTCAAGAGGTCTGTATTCCTCTGCCCTGGTGGGAGTAGGACACCAGAGAATCCTCCATTTCAGTGGCCTAGAGCTCCACCTGTGAGCCTCAGATTCATGCAGAAGGCTAGAAGGAAGTGAGTTATCAAAAAAGCAAACACCAGCTCCCACAGTCTTGCATACCTAAGAACTTCCAAGCAAAGGCTTGTAGAAGACAGCACCCTTTAAACTCAGAAATAAAGGCATGAACAATGATGCTTGGTTACTTTTACACACACATGACATCCACAGATTTCATACCAGTGAGTAACCCAGCTTATGAATGGGAAAACTGAGGCACTGGAAAGAAATTCAGGCTGGCTTTGTAGAAAATTAAGTCTTAGCACAAACATACCAACAATTACTAATGCAGGAAATTTGAAGTATTCAGCATTGAGTCTATTTTTGTCTTCTTATAACTTCTCATCCCAGGTTAAGGTCAGAACTGGAGAAAATAATACCAAAGTCCAATGGAGTCTTCAGAGAATTGCTGAGGCTTATTTTGTTGAACTCTTCTTTTGCCGGCCAGACAGCAACCATGTAATTAGGATAACTATGCAATAGTGTTTCTAAGGGAGTGTTATAGAGAAAAACTCAAACTACAGTACATATAAAAGCACTGTATTTGTTTTCTCATGCGTCAACAATTTAGTTTTTCTTCTGTTCAGGAGGTTGGCCTGGAGGGAATGGAAATCACAGAGATTATTACCTTTTTATAACTATCTTTCTAAAAGTTATGGCATCGGCTACATGAGGTGTGTAGTAAAAAGGAAAAACAATCCTAAATGCCAATGGAGAGACCGTATGGAAACTCAGAAGCAATTATCATGCAGACAAAATTTTTAAGAGTAGTGATGAAATTAAGCATTATTGCCAGAAGATGTTTACTAAAAATATCTTTCAGGTCTTTCAAAATTTTGCTTGGAGGATTTGGCATGACAAATAAAGCAGATGTCAGATAACACATAACACATCCAGAAAACAATAATATATTCTGAGCTTAAGAGTCCTGCTGGTGATATGGGACAAAAATATGCCTGGGCAATCTGAAATAGCTTTTAAATAAAACAAAACCAGAACAAATTGAGATGTTTTGAAGTGCCTACATAACATGTAAATTTTGTGCTACAAAAAGTTAGGCAACAGACAGGATAAACCCAGCAAAAACTGATATTACCCAAATGCAACAGATACGTGGAAATTGTTTTCTGATGTGTAGTATTTGCTATCTGTGTAATATGCATTACAAGATTCAGAGCATTCTGAAGCAAGGTACACAGTGCTGTTTATTCCACAGCTGTTAAATGCCAACACTTTCGTACAATAAGGACCCTAAATCCACAGCTGGACGTCGTTAAAAGAGGAGGGTGCAAACATAAAGAGTTTTTCCGACTGAGAAGTAAGGATAGGTTCCTCATGGCTGCTGAATAATGAGCCTTTTGCCTGCCTAGCTGTGCCACATTCTGTGTGCTCTGGCACAAAACACATGGCAAGATCCACACCCTTTGAGACACCAGTCCTTCTTTCCTCCTTCTGTCCCTCTTACTGGGCTCCTTCAGGAGTCCCATACAAGATGTTCCTCTCTCTTAAATCCTGGATTCTGGGATATATCTGTGGTCAGTTTAGCAGAGCACAGGTTTTTAAGAGCAGCAGCTTTCCCCCGGGCAGAATGAGGACACAGTGTCTGCTGATGATTTCAATGGCAGCAGCAGTGCCCCTTGGAAAATAGCACAGTACCAGAGATAAATCTACCACCACAGCCATTGGGGTAATGTCTTGTTTGTAAATAAGGCCAGAGAAAAACAAAACTATGTTGAGTGCACTAAGTACACATAGGGACATCCTGTATTGTAAGAAAGGGATCTGAGTGACCACCCCCTGAAGTGGTGAGGTCTTAAAAATAGGAACAAAACCAACCTGAATTTAATAACATAAAACAAAGAGCAGAGAGTATTATGATTCAGAAGAGGGAGGTTGCAATAGCACCAGTACCAGTATTTCTGTCAAATAGAAAAACCTCCAGGCTCATTTCAAGGGCAGACAGCTGCTCATTTGTGTTACAGGTAACAGGAACTTAACAGGCCTGGTGGGAAGATAGGAGCGACTACATTATTTATGCATTTCAAAGGAAAAAATTGTCAAATTTGGCCACAGTCTAAAAATCCAGAGAAAAAAATAGCATAGAATGACCTAAAGTTACATGCCTGGTTGATATTCCAGGTTCTTACTGTAGATTATAATAAGTTTGGTGAGTTTGCCAAGATGTCATCTTTGTCATATTCCTTTTTGCTGTTCTTTCCTTATATTTTCCCTGAGAACACAAGAATCAGATTTATGAAAAATGTATGCTGTTGTCAAGTACATACAAGTAATTTCTGTGAAGTGTTAACTAAGAAGGACTTATCTGCCAAAATTTAAGTGTATGTTTGTTTCTAAGCACTTTTTATTTTCATTCTACTGTGGGAATCATCAAAATATGATAATATATTGTTTAAATTCTAAACTTCAAATATAATAAACTAACCTGAGACAGGACTAATGCTGAGAACTCAGTAATTCCTCTTATACCCATTGCATTTCAGGCACCTCTCAAGCTCCAAAATGTACTTCAAATTCTAGACATAACAAACAATCAAAACCAAAACAGAGACTTTCATTTTTTTCAAATATCAGTCAGAATACATTGCTTACTTCATAAGATAGCTTTTTCCAAACATACAGGAGCTGCACACAATGAAATATTGAAATGCTGTATTAGCAGCTGACAGTGTAAATCTATAACAAGTAGACATTATAAAACTTCTCCAATACAGAGTCATCAAATGCATTTAATTCTATCAAATAACACATATATACAGGTCCCATAATAAGTTCTTTAAAAAAAATATTGCTAAGAAAGAAGGACATGGATGAGACATCTAGTATTCTTCATGCAGCAAATCACAAACAGGAGAGAATCCCTTGCTCTGACAAGGGCATTGTGTTATGGTCTTATCCTGCAAAAGGCGATGCATGTGTGAAACCCAAAATCAGTAACTGTGAAACCAATTTTATCAATATTAATTAAATCTAATTTTGAATATTAACTGCTTAGCAGGATTGACTTAACACATGAAATAGAACAGAAAGGAGAGGATAAAAGCCATCACGGAACAGAAAATGTTAATAAGTTTAGTTGCAGCTTTCTCAGGACTTTCACTGTTTCTGGCTCCAATCTGTTTGTCCCCTGTGCAAGACAAGTGTTTGAAATGAAAAGCAGTGGACAAGAGTAAGACTTCAAAGACCACAGGATCAAGATTTCTGTAGCTTTTCAGACATTAAGTATTAAATGGATATTCAACAATTTTGGAGTGAAAAGGAAGCAATATATGTCAGATATTATATGGGACAGACAGACACCAGAACTTTCTGGAATAGCAGCCAGTTCAGCAGAACATGGCTTCTTAAACAGAACTAAACTGCAGTGTGGAGGCAACTGAATGCTCCTGCAGCTCGTGGCACAGGAGGACCCAGCTCTGAAGTGAAACCTGGAAAATCCCTCCAAGTCCCTGTAAGCACTGATGTGTCTTGTCTGCAAGTTTCCTACGAACACCTTAAGACTTGTCCCTTCACTCTGGACAGGTGAGTGCATTCATTTAGGATCCACAGATTACAGGATATATTGTGGAAAAAATTCAACATGCCAATCTCACTTAATATAGCAGCTGCTACAAGTTCCCTCAAAGACTTCATAAAGACCATATCAATAAAGCTCACTGAAGAGGAAAGTCCCACTGTGTTTATTCAGGATTTGGAGGATAGTAACATTGTTTTCTGCACTTAAGTGATGCCCACTGAAGCCTCCTAGCTACTAGGATTATTTAGGAATTAAGTGATGATTCACTTACTTATGTCTAGCTATATTTATATGCTTTTATGGTAAGGGGCCAGGTACAACAGCCTCCAGGTCACTTAACTGTTGTGCTGCTCCCTGAGTGTCTGGTTCACTGCTCAGTCAGACATTTCTCTCTGGCTGAAGGGTCACCCTTCCCTCAAAACCAGGATTGAATCAGATCACAGCCTGGGTGTGCACTTCTATCCCACAGCTCAGGTGGACGTATTCCAGTCACACTGTGTCTTGGCAGTGGTGACAATTGCCCTTCCTCTGGCATGTCGGGATGGCAACAGACCCAAACAATTAGGAGCATGTAGCTGCTGGGATGAGAAGGGTTGTCTATGACACCAGGCAAAATGAGTTCAATTCCCACAGCTGCTAAATGACAAAGACTTCAGAGACACCACTCCTTCACTTTGAAGGATAGCAGGATACAGAACAGGAGGGGAAGAGGTGAGCCTCCTCCTAGAGGAAGGATGGCTACTTAGACTCTCCTCTCTGCTCTGTTTTTGGGTTTGTTTCTAAAATCCCCACGTGGACCAAAAAGCCACAGGTGAAAAGGAAAGCAATAAGGAAGCAGAAGTTTGTTTTTCTGTATGCTCTAGATACCTTGAGAACAACAGAGTTTTGTTGCATTACAGGAAAATTGGGGATCTAGCTGGAGTCCTCTGGCAGAAATCAGAACCTGAAGCGTGTAGGTCTTTGACCTGAACTGATTTTCAAGGTCATTTTTCTCAGCTGTTTTGCAAAATGTTATCTCAATTTCTGTAGCAGTATCAGCCTTAATTCCCAAGCACAAAATTTAGATATGTCCTAGACTGTTTGCTTTTTTGTGTTTTACTGTCAATATTATAATACAATATATTCAGAGTCTAACTTTCAGAGGGTTTAGAATTAACCTGTTCAAATCGTTATTGTTTGAAGAAAATGCATTTTTCCAAGAATCACCTGCCTCTCATATCCATAAACTATGCACAGTGTGGTGAACTGGATAACATCAAAGGAAGAAGATCTTTTTCAGTAATATATCTTATTCCATAAATCAGCTTGAAAGGTATTTTTGAGCTCATTTTGATTTTTATGCTTTCTTTTTCCTGCTGCTTGATGTAAAACTGACAAAGTAAAACTGACAATAAGCTGCAGAGAGATGCAAGCTTCCTGGTACAGAGTAAACATTTCTCCTAACAGATGGAGTAATTTTCACTTCTATTATCCTTAACAAACTTCAAAACTCTAGGCAAGTGGAGGATCCAGCAAGCTAGCAGTGTACCCCTGGATGCTCCTTTGCTGCTGTATTTTTACAGATACTTGTATCTTTAGAAGATCATGTAAGTTAAGACATTATCAACTACATATTGGGCATCCTCTCGGCCTGCAGTCCAATACTTTAAGCAGCATCACAGTGATGAAATTTTTCTTTCAATTAGTAAAATTACTATAAATCAATATAAATATTTTTTTTGCTGCTAAGCCTTTTTCTGCCTACAATGCACATATTTTTTTCTAATGTATAAAGACATCTAACATCTGGACTTGTTTTATGTAAATTATTTTTGAAAGGAATACACATTATGAATCACAGGGGCTTAAAACTTTAACTGCATTTACAGACTCATTGAAACTACCCCAAATTTAAATATAAAAGCTCCTTATACAATGTTTCCTTTAAAATTATTTTATACATTCAAGCTGGTGGTAAATTTTAAACATGGATAAAATCTGTTGAGATCTTTTTATAAAGAGTTTAAAAAGCCATTAAGATTTTGGACATTTAAGACATTATTAATTTCTTTCAGCATTTGAGAGATGTAAAACTGTAGCTATAATACTTTGTTTTCAGGTGTAGTTGTAGATTTTACTCATCATAAAAAGGATTTCTTTTCTTGTTTTCACAACAATTTTCTCTCCACATTTCTTTTAGCTACAGACTAATCTGTAAGAACATTTTGTTTGACTAAAATGGGCAGCAATTTAATTTTCTTTTGGCTTCTTTAATGTATCAGCAGAATCAGTTAGATGCTGCAAATTACTAAGGAACAATAATATCCAGAGAAAATTACTGAAATAAAGAGTAAATAACTCAGTGTTAAAGAAGAATTAATATAATGGGATCACTCAGAAACTATCAGGATCATTAATGAAATTAAAGTATAACCCATACTAATTTAAAAATTCAGTTAAAGGCTACATTTAAAATTACTAAGTGTCAGGGGAAAATATTTAAATTATGAAAATTATTATAAAGCTCTGACTGGAAAGTAGCCATTTATACAAGCCTTGAGTCACCCATTGAGTTTATATGCATTGATATTCACTCTGTATTATTGAGCAGAAAATTATTAAGGGAAATGGCTTAGTTCCATTTGCTTTAAATTATAGTTACTATACAAATAAAGATACAAATACAATTCTAGTGTATTTCTTTTATTGGCTCCATCTGACTTTTATGAAAAATACTTTTAAAGTAATTTGAATTTCTGAAATATATACACTTGTTTATGTACTTAGGGGATAGATTTATTAACAACACGTTGGGTAGTGAGGGGGTCATTGCATCATATTGGGGATGAGGCTGATTGCTGCTGGTTCTTTGAATTCCTCCCCCTCATACACCATGCACTTACACCCACACCCAACCCCCCCTTAAAGCACACACAAACACAAAAATCTGGGATGTGCTGACCAAGATTTCTGACCAAATACCAGCAAAATTTTCTAACATTCTGTTTAAAAACCCAAGACTTTTTTGGCTGTACTCTACAAGGAGCTTTGCAAATTGTTAAACTCTGAGAAAGGGGCCTGGAACTCCTGCTATGGTGAGAGACTAAAGCAGCTGAAGAAATGATTCGTATCTGTCAGGTTCCCAAGGTGATATCTTAAGCCCATGGATGTCTTGACTGATGTTCAGTGGAGAGAATCCTGGATTTTACCCACAGTTTATGGGAGTTTAGGAAGAAAAGCTTATAGATGCAAATAGCACCAGTTACTTGATAAGAGTCACTGAGTAGTTGAAGCTACAAAATCTTCCTTTTCTTTACACAACCACTGGAAGATTTTAAGCCACTTGAAGCCTATCAATCAAGCCTGTGTGTCTTCACCCAGCTCCTACAGTTCAACCAAAGCCAGTGTCAATAATGGAGACTGCAGGCCAAATTCTAGGCTGTGCTTATGCAGAAAGTCTGAGCAATTCTTTTTCAATCCTTTCTGTTTGATGTAGAATTTAATTCCAATCCTTAACTCGTATTTTGCTTCACAGACATGGCACTGCCACATTTTAAATCCTGGAAATGCTACCAGTAGACCTACCTTCTTCCCTAATGGCCCATGTCTTCCCTAATTCAGTTTATGTTGTTGCCCAGTGTATTTCCTATTTGTCCCAAGCAAAGGATAAGTGTGGGAGAACTGAAGGTGGCAGCAAAGGAGTTGAAAAGATCACACCCTTCAGTTTTTATAAAATCAGTCCAATGACTACAATAGGGTAAGTAATGCCTTTGTGTACTGTACACCAATTACAGTATGTGCTGACAGTGACAACCTTCTGGCCATCTCCACAGTCATTCCACAGTTACAACAAATTGCTAAGACACCAAAAATCAGATTATAAAGTCAATACGCATATAATATTTTAATTAGCTTGCTGACCTCAATGGAGGTATTCCAATGTTAGAACAGCAAAACTACAGCCAGACTCCAGATATGCATGACAAATTATTTTAAATATGTTTCAGAGGTCTGGATGCACTCTCTACAACCTCTTAAAATGTAATCAAATGAGCAGTCCTGGTCAATTACAGCACTATAAAAATATAAAATCAGAATGATCGTGGTTTCTCAAATATAATTGATTTTGTCCAGTTTGTGAAAAACATTTTAGGAGATAAGTTGAGAGGGGTTTTGTGTCGGATTTTTCTGTTGTTTCAGGTGACCTCATGATTTATTTCCAAATCTGGAACAGTCTGTTCTTTTCCTTTGAAAACAAACTGGAAAAAAATGTAGCTTTAAAAACAAAAACAAATCAACAGAAAGCCTTTACTGAGTGTATTTCTCCTTCATTCCATTTGAGAGGATCAAACAGCAGTTTTTCTTTGAAAGTGTTCATTGGCTCTATATACCATATTTGATAATATTTAATGTACTTTAAAGATATATTACAAATGTGGAACAGAAGAATGAAAGGAAGGGAAAGGTCATTACCCCCTTGCAGATGGGTCAAAATTATTTTGCTGTCCAGGGAAGTTTACAGCTTGAATTCTTTGATGGCACTTTAAGGAAAATAAGAGTAGTTATTAATACAAGCACACAAGCACTTACACACACAGAGATATTATGTATATTTGAGATGAATCGTGTATGGATATCATATATATGTATGAGATGGAATTTAGTTACATCAATTAAATAAATAAATAGGTAAATAAATTCTTGATATCAATTACTGAGGTATTTTGCTTGCCTTGTAGTCAGGATGTGACTGTACCCCAGTTCCTATAAGTTTTTACAGATGCAACTTCCATTAAAAACAATGGAGGCAAAAAGGAGAAGAGGAAACAATAACATATTTTCTTTGCAATATGCAAACTTAAATAGAAAAAAAAAAAACAAAACCAACACAACACCTCACTTGAAGCCAGGTTTTTTAAATGTAACTGCAAAATACCAAATGCCAAGTCCAGACTGTTCAGTAAATCACCTCCAGCCCCTGACAATCAGAGAGCAAGCAGAGCAGGAAGCAAACAGCAAGAGGCTTCTTTGTTCACAGAACCAAATGCTTCTTCACCAGTGCTCATCTCACACCACTCTGCTTTCTCCTTCACTCTCTTTGCTCTCTCCCAGAGCAGCGCCAGCAGTGATTCTGCAGAAAACAATATGGGTTTTCATTCTTGTCTCTTGCTGCCCGTGGCCCAGCTACTCACAGGCATGGTCCTGTCAAACTGCCCTGCAAAATCCTTCCATACATATAACTAAGCTTCTCTCTGACCTCCTGTGTGGCTTTGCTTTTGCATTCCAAATAAATTCAGGGTTTTTTACTCTAAATATTACTTTTCTTATATCTTCTATTCACTCTTCATTGTCAGGTAGCTGTCAGAGACTGCTTTCTTTAAAATCACTGTTCAAACAGTGGTGCATGAGGAGAATAAAACTCCTTGCAGGTGTGTTTAGTAATAGACTGAAAGCAGATCTTAGAATAGAAAAATATGTAAAGGGACAGAGTTTATTAAATCTAATAAAAAAACAAACCTGCATTTTAAAATGTTTCAACTCACATGGGCCTCAGAAAGAATCAGGTGCTAACATTTTCAAAAGCTCCAGGATAATTTTTAAAATCCTATTGGAAACATATATGATTTTTGACCTTTTAACTGGAAAAGTATAAAATGTGGCTTAACTTGTTTAAAAGGCAGTTTGAAATTGTGAAAAGGCACCAGTGGTAGCATTTCACTGAACTGCTCTGCAGTTGAGAGCCAAGAAGATGTGCTTAATTTTTGAATTTCTCCTGAGCTTTCTGGTTACTTCACTAATTCCTGCCTGAGTTTACTGATGGACCAGTAAAAGGAGGGAATCATGTGGATTTTTGTTGGACCTCACATAATTCATGACTTCAGAGAGCTTCCACTGGATCCGAGTTCAGGGGCATGCAAGGGTCAAGGGAGAATTTTGCCCAAAAGAGTTGGCCTATAAGTAGTTGAAAAACAAAGATACCTGATAAGAAATTCTGTTATTTTCAAGTGGGTAGAGGATAAAATAAGTCAGAATAACTGGACTAATTGAAGAGAAACAGAATTTTTTCTCTTCAAAAGATGGCAGGTGAACAAGGGTAACCACTTAGTGTGGGTTCACTTGAAACCAAACCAAACAAGTCATCTCAAGCAAAAAATGTCTGTATGTAAAGAAGCAAAGTGTAAAATAGCAGCTGCAAAATCACTACAATATGGACTCCTTCATGAAAATTATCTACCATGATGCTAATATATATATAACACACAGGAACAATTCATGCATTTGCAGTAGAGCAAAACAGATGGGAACTTTCTTTTCCCTGCTTTAGCAACATTAAAATAATTACTTATAATAATCATGTTTACCAACCTGAATGCATGCACAGTATATCAAATATTGCTCTGCCTCATTGTGAGACTGTCTACCCTTCTTCCTCCTTCCTGTGTCTCATCTAGCCCAGACTTTCTTCTCTGCCCCAGCCCACAACTACTGCTGCTTTACTACCAGCAAGGCTCCAGCACATCCTGACCCCGGGATTTTACTATGGAAATTTTTCTCATTCCTATCTGTCTGGTGTTTCCTTGTCTCTTTGAGCTCATCTTTATCATAGTCCCACTGTGACAGTCCCCTATCTACAGGAAGTCCAATTTCTACAACTACGCCAACTTGTTAGTGATTACTGACCTGAACTCACACTAGATCTGCCATTTGTGAAGTTTCCCTCAACGTTTTATTCTGTCAGCAGCCATTTCCTCCACCGATTTCACTGTTCATTTGACTTTCTGTGCCACTGCCCCCACGCACAGAACTCCTTGACAGCTTACAAAGAGAGGCTTTTTTTCCACACCACCATAACTTGCAGACTCCCTACTACCTCATTCCTCGAGGGACTTCCAAACATAGCAGGCATCTGACTTCCCTAATTGCCCTGTCATAGAAAAAGCAAAAGCAAACACTTTTCAAACTGCTCATAACGTTACCATCCAAGGGAAATAGTCAAGGTCCTATTGTCTGAATTGTTTAAACCAGACAGCACAAAGCACAACACTGCACACATGGGGAAAACCCAATATTCACAAGGGACTAAACTTGGCAACCTGAAAGGTGTTTTCGGTCTCTGCTTTTTGTGATACCCTGAAGTTCTTTCCTGCACTAAGGTAGAAATTGGCACTTGGAGGTGAACCTTTCTTCCAGTATAAATAATGGCTCTAGGTTCCTTCATGCAACTTCACTTCCTTGCCTAAGGTCTGCATCTGCAAGTGCCAGTTCAATTATCCTTAGTGATTTTTTTTAATTATTCCTCTAGTACCTGTGAAAGATCTTCTTTTGTTTCCTGCTCAGTAGAGTGATTTAACAGAGTAAAATTTCATCTCTGAGGGCACATTTAAGAAACTGGTCTCTCCAAACTATGCACTGAATGTCACAATGCTGGTCACCTCTCAGACTGTGTTCTGCCTTCTTTGCCAAATGCTGAAGCATTGGCATGCTTCCATGAGTGGAGACAGGACAGCACTGTGGGGAAGGCATGGAGAGCATGCACATTTGTGTACCACATGGGAATGTAGATGCCTAAGGAAACACAGAGGAGGAGAATGAGCGAAGTCAGGATCCGTAACCAAGCAGTACCTTTTTTCCCCATGGAGCTGGAGTGCAGGAAGAATGCCTCCAGGGTCTTTTGGCTCCACAGCCCCTCTCTGACCAGATGGGTGCTTTCTTCACACATGCAAACCTTCAGGGTTTAGCTGATGTACTCACCCTGTGACCAGAAATGGGTTAGACCCGAACTGTAACTCCTACAATTAGCCCTCATAGCCTTCATTTTACTGTATTAAACCCTGATATGTACATTTGTATTTGGCTCAACCACTTTTCAGGCTCTTCTGCTCGTTTGTGCACCAATTATAGATTTTTCTCTCAGGTAGTTAAGGAGTTTCAGCTGCTGGTGGAAAGAAACAAACCAAAAACCCGGTGAATGTGCCAAGGGGAGAGCAGGGCTAACATCCTGTAGCCTTTTTACATCTACTGAGGCCCTGTGTAAATTGTAAGGCCTCTTGTTTTACCGCCCACTGTTGGCATAGTTGGAGCAGAAGTCTTGTAATGTCAGCCAAGAGGACCCACACACAGTCACCAAAGCCCCAGGAAGAAAAGAACAGTCTTCAAAAGTGGAAAAGTTTTAAAAAGAGATATTTAAAAGGTTTGACTTGCAGCCAAGTGTTAAACAGTAAATACAAGTTTTAAGTGTCTTAACTATTGAGATGAAGTATCATAATTCAGCAGCATGGAATGGGACCTCTTACTGGGAGAAGCTAAAGAAGAAAAATGAACCAGCACAAAAGGAACCCCCTCTAGGGAAGATCTCACACATTTGGGTCTGGAGTCTAGTTAGAGTAGGCCAAAACCTGATACTTTTATCTCCAACCTTTGACCCTGACATCTGGAAACTTAGTTTGAGTCAAACAGAAGGAAGTTTTCTTTTCTATTTCAAATACTTTATAGACGAAAAACTTCAAGTATCTACAGTCAAGTCTGTTAGTACAAACTGCTTCTATTTGTGCACTTGTGGTGAACTCTAAAATATGGAACATTTGTGCAGGAAATGCATGCATCAGAACTTTTGGAAAAAGAGAGTAACTTGGTGAGACTGGCACATTGTTCGATGCTTGTATGGGATCCAGATAACAGCCCAGATAAACATCTCCAAGGGGGTGCTGAAGAGTATAAAAGGTCCAGTTCCTTTGATGTTTTTAGATAGTCTCATTTAATAGCTATCAGCCCTGGTGCCAGAAATAACAACATGTTTAAACATTCTGTATCAAAACACAAATTAAATTCATTGAGCGCAACCTGTTTCCAAAGTTAATTTTCATCTTTAGCTGGAACACTAAGTATGATGTAACTCATGTTCTTCCTGGTAGTTATTTTCATTATTATGTTTATTACTCATTTAAGAGATTTTTTTTTTTTTTGAACAGAGGGATTAATGAATTTAGACTGCACATTATAACATCAAAAGCTTTGGTTTCAAATAAGCCCATCTGAGCTACAGGAGATTTTCTCCCCTTATACGAAGCTAAACAGCAACTTCAAAAACATATCTCAGTTATTATTTTCTAGTCGAGTGAAGTCATGGGTTTTATGTCAACCTCTTATATTTGCATATAATAAATGACTACTTATTTGTATTGTCCAAGTGACTCCTTTGACTCCTTTAACCCACAATCTGTTCAGAAGTCAGATGCTTTCCACAGATACCAGCTCTCTCCTCAGGAGGATTTCTCATCATGTGAAAGAACAAAAATAACAATAAAGGGACCTCTTTTTCAGGATTCAAACAATTGTTTGAGATCAGAAGAGGGGGAAACACATGCCAGCATTTTAACATTATGTTGTTCAGGCCAATAAAAACAAAATAGGAAATAAAGAGCACAATACATAACAGTTAGCAAAAGTATTTCTTCCCTAACATGCTACTTTTGATCACTAAGCCTTCTGTTTACAAGTGAAATCTTTTTTACCCAGTATCAATTAACATCAAACTCTCATAGGATGTGCATGCAGAGGTCTGAGAAATCAACCTTACTTTATAAATGAAGGGAGAAATCCGCAGATTTTTCTGTTTAATAATTCTCCCTAGGATATCTGAAGTCCTTCATTAGTTATTTTACTAGAAATAATAGAATATTGCTTAACACGTTGACTGAATTACATTATTTTTAGTAATTGATACTAAGTTACTCCATGCAAGATATTTTCCTGATTATTTGCAGTGATTATAGGGAGGTTTGCAGCACTGCTTTTTAAAGAAAGTAATGTTTGAGTTAAAGGTCCTGCCTCTGCTTTTCACCATATGGACAAAATACCTCTCACATCAGTGGAAGATACAGGCCTCAGCTAAGGAAATAGTTTCTAAAGTATCACTTTTATTGTGCTGAGAATTTCACTATGTTTGAAGGGATTCAGGCAGTAGGAAGCAGCAATACACATCTGCAGTCAAAACCACAGTACTGTCTCTAAGACTGTTTGAAATTCACTGATATATCTTGAAGTTAACGGTGGCTAAACATCACAGAATACCAAATTTTTTAGAAAAGACCAGCAAAGCCCTTTTTGGAAGGAAGTACATGCCTAATTGTTTCTGGTCTAGAAAAGGCACCCTTGCAGGGAACATAAGCAATGGAAAATTTCTCTGTCAGTTTGAACTACAAAATCAGAGGAATTCTGCTCCATAATGATTTACTCAAGATTGCATGAAACATATTTGCAGTGGCTGAGACTTCCATCGTGCTCTCAAAATCACCTCCCCTACTAGAACACCCAATAGCACTCTATGAAATGTCCCTCATGATTTCCTTCTTGGTCTCAACCTGCCCCCCATGATATCTCTCTTCATGTGCAGTTGTCCACTGCCCTCTTACAGCTCCATTTTCCATCAAGGGGGCCAAACAGAAGAAAACACACAGTCACTAAAATATGCATTTTGGCAACACAACCAGACCATCCCAGTGAATATTTACATTATGGAAGAGTAATAAAGTCTTATCTTTGGGCACATCATCACAGGTAGCAGACTGCTTCTCTCCTCATATTTTCAGGTCCTCAGGAAAGGCCATCCTGTGAAGGCTGCCATCCAGTGGGTGCTCTCCAACCCACAGCCTGTTTCCAGGGCTCTGGCTGTCGTGGCATTTGGCTCATCATTTGTAGGTAACTCAGGCTCTAGGAGGAAGGCCATACATTCAGATTAAAACTTTGGTTTAAAAAAACAGCACTCATGTTCTCCTGGTTGAAACCCAGAGCTGTGGCAAATGATTATTTTTCCAGGTTTACAGATAGGGCTGTAGCTATTGGTACACCTACTCATATCACCTAGACCTCTCTTTTCCCAATCTTTACAATGAATTCTTTTCAAGTCTCACATTAGCACGCACCATTCACACAGTGCACTAGAAGATTTAAGGTTAGGTGGCCTTTTGGTCAGTGATCCATCCGTCAATCCTGTCACACAAGCAGTATGAGCCACTCAGTTGGCAGAATTTTATTTTACATGTAAGTGTTGGAGGGAAAAGAAAAAGTTAATACAGGGATCAGGGTAACCAAGGAGAAAAGCACAGAAATAATGTGATGTTTTAGTGTGATGTTTGATAACTTGATAGAAATTGAGAAACTGATATTAATGAACTGATATTTTAGTATGCAGGAAAACTTGAAAACATTATGTAGAGAGATTTAATTATCTTGTTTCTTCATAGTCCAAAACCAAATAAATAGCAGAAGTGCCGAGGCATATGGATTTTTCAGTTTTCTAAATTTCTTATTTCTTAACTCTACAGTACAGCAAGGGACATACTCTCCTTTTGAAGCCCAGACCTAGCATTAACATTTATGGGAGATACACACATCAAAAGAAAAACCTACATTAAGCAATTTATAATCTGAATATTTTTTCTCTGACCAGTGCAATTGCAGTATTTATCTAAAGGAACCTGCAAAAATTTCTCATGTTATTTCTGCTCCTGAGTACCTACCTGTATGGTGGGGGAAAGAGACGAGTTAGAGAGCCAGAATAAGAGAGAGAGAAAGAGAGAGAGAGAAGCAGAAAGAGGGTGAGAAAGAAGAGAGGGAAAGAGAGAGAAACACACCCATGAGATTTGAAAACCATTTAGAACAGTTTCTATTCTTCTTGGTATGTTTTCCTTAGCCTTTGAGGGACCCCAAACATATTTGCATATATTTAGAACTGTATGTAGAAGTGTTTCCCTTCCCTACAAGACCTTTTCAATTTTTTCCCCATTTAAGGAATGTGTACATGGCACAATTTTACAATGTTTAAACCCTTTGTATACAATGCCATGAAGTACTTGTACCCCCTTCTATTTTTTTCAGTGTCTTCTGGGCCAAAAAATTGTGTGTTCCCATCACTATTTTGTGATTAAATCCCCTTGATGTTTACATGCACAAAAGGATTCCTCAGTCACACTTTCCTAATCAAGAGGGCTGATTAAAGGAGTCCCTTATTCTGATCCATTCTGTGCCTTTCCAGTTTAATATCCTAGAGAAATAACCACTTCCTTTTCCTTGCTTCTTCCTTGTTTATTTTTAATAGATTTTGCCCATACATATTATCTTTTATCTGACGAGTAAATTTAAATTCAGCAAAAAAAGTAAACTTCAGCTCTTCCTTTAGAGGAGTAACGTGCTTCTACAACCATTTAACAACTTTTACAATAAATTCATATTAAATTTGTGTATGGTCGTAGGACCAAAAACCCCTGGTGAGAATCTTTTCAATGCCAGCTTTGGAGTAATAGGGTCAGTGAATCAGAAATGCTTCAAGAAAATATTCTGGGATTCACAAATAAACACTTTTCAATGATACCATGCTTCTTTGGCAAACACAATTGCTGCCATTCGAGACAGACTTGCAAATCTGAGACTGTGTTTACATGTGAGTTTTCACTACTGCAAGGGACCTAGGCTGTCTTCCCTGTCTGTAAATCACATCTTACCAGCCCACACTCAGACCACCAGCTGATATTAGGTTTTTATGAATTTGCACTGCTAAACCCCACAATTCTCCATTCTATTTCTCACTACATTGTTTAGTCCCTCAAGACAGGCTTTATTTCATGAGCTGTAGAGTAAATTAACCCCAACAAAGCATTGGACTGCTGTGGCACGCATTGGTGATGTGGTTCCTGATTTACAGCTGTCCAGGGTACCTCTACATTCACCTGGAACCTGCAACATGGGCCCTACTTTAGGCCATAGACTAAGGCAAGAGATCTTCCCTATACAATATCTCACCTGTTACCATCTATTTTTAGAAAAATGAGACCTGATGGATGGTCATTTGAGCATTTTGGTTCTGGAGATGTTTTCTATACCTGTTTCTGGCTGTGAAATATAATTTTTCTATCAAGCTGAAAATAACAGCTGGCCAAAGTATAGTAAATGAGGTGTTTCCTCAAAATATGACTGATGTTCACATGAGGTTTGCTGCTCTATGAAGAAATAGTGACAAAATATTAACCAGGCTGTCAGACAGACATGCAAGGATATGTTTGCATTACAAAATCACAACATAAAAGTAAAAAGATTTCCTTGTCAAAACTTTGCAAAGCCAAGAAGTTAACATATATAAGCCAATTAATAAAACAAAATTACAAAAGCAGTAGTTGGCATACTAGTTGCTATTTGGGTGCTAGTGATCAGATTCTATGAAATAAAAAAGAATTTTACATGTAAGTTAAAACATTTATTACAGGTGCTTAATCATGAAATCCGCTTAATCGGGACATTTCCCAGGGAACCAAATTAAGCCTAATGATACTTAATGGCAAGGACTGCTGCTTAATTGGGGTGGTAATTCCAGTTAATTGGGATTCCTGCAGGTGAGTAAATGGTACTCAAATAGAGATACTGTATCTGGCCTTCAGGATGTTCCAGTACTGGTGGTGCTTTGTCTTCCCTCAAACAGCCTCTCCTGCCACTGGATCAGCAAAGCAAAATTATTTCTGTGTTTCCATTTTGGTCCTTTCAAACATTGCCTAAAGTTACAGTCACTCTCTCTGGGCTGCAAATACGAGAGGACTGCTTTGAAGTATAGTTAGTCTGAATTTGTGTATTTATTTGCATTTCACCAGGATTTGGGAAGGATCACACTCAACCTCTTGCCTGACCAAGGAGAGGCTTTTTAATAAAACTTCAGACATCATGGACAAAGATATTTGAAAACTGTTGGTTGCAACTTCCACTGCAGAACAGCAGTGGAAGGTTAATTAGAAAGGTTTCTGCACTGGCTTATGAGAATAAATATTTTACTACAAACCCCCCCCTAATATACATCCTTTCTTCAATTCTAAGAAAGAGAAAGACTTTCATTGTCATGGCACACTGCTCAAGGATTTATTTTAGTCCTTCACATGCACATGCAGAGCCACACACTAAAATACTTGGATGATTTTTTTTTTTTTTACCCATTATTAAAATATGTTTAAATATTATTCAGGCTTTTACACAGCACCAGAGACCCTGAAAATGAAAACTGCTAATGGCATTCAGCTTATTAGAAAGATCTGTTTTCATCAGTACTTCTTGAGGTGCTCACACTCTCTGGAGGATGTGGTACCCAGCACTCCATGTGCTGCAGCCTTGCTAGCTGAGTTGGAAGACAGGCAAGCTGCCAGTTCTTGGGAGAGAGAGCTGTAGCTGCAGTGCCTGCAGCTACCTGGGGAGAGCCACTATTCTCTGTAGGTCTTTAAAAGCACAGCAGAGTGGCCTGACTACAGAGCTACTGCCTCTCACAAATCCTCAATAGGCTCCACAACCCCTAGGCTGCGTTGGGAGTTTTGAGGAGAGGGGAAATCTTGCTTGCTCTAGTCCCTGCAAAACCCAGGCTGACACTGAGCCTGTATTCCCCAGCCCTGCCCAGCCCAGGGCTGCTGGCTGTGAGGAGAAGATCCCACCAGTCAACAGAGAGAGGTGGTTGCAAAATCCAGGCTGCTAGAAAAGAGCATCCCCAGGTGAGTTCTGGCTTAATTGGAGCCAGGAGATCCCCAGACAACAGGCTTTGGCTTTTCAGAGTGGCACATCATCCTTTGTGAGCTTGAGGGGGACTGCTGCAGCTCCAGCAGAGCTGGCATGCAAGAAGAACAAGCTATTACCTTGAGCTGAGACCCCCACAGCCCCCATTTCATACAAAAATCAGGATTGTACCTCTGTCAGAACCAGCAGCTCCTGACTCCTGCTGAGATCAAACCCATACCTGATTTTCCCCCTCCACTTCAAGCAGTGGTTCATTTTCTCAAAATTTTCACAACAGAGGTGTTCTAAACAGAAAAGGAAACATTCTGAAAATAGTTAGCAGGGCTGATTTTTCTATTAGCGCAGTGTACCCAGCCTTTAGGATTAGTGAATTACACTGCTCCCACGGGTAAATGCCAGCAGGGGCTCCAGTTTGTACAGCTAGGGAGCAGTACCTCTGCACATATTTCCCTGAGCCTCTGTAAACCTCCTTAGTCCCAAACAAACACCAAACAACACCTGATTTTGATTCTCCTTTACAGTGGAGAGCTTCAGAATGAGAAATCAGACTCAGAGAGAAGTCCTATCCAAAAAAAGCACCGAAGTTAGATTTTAGGTGTGCTGTGCTGTGTTCTCAGACACCTATAAGCTGCAGATACATTTGAAGTTCAAACAATCAGCACTTGCAAAGGGAAAACAAGAAGGATGACTTCAGAACTAAAACAATTTGATCTTTGCTGTGGAGCTGGTTAAATGCTGTAGTTAAAACACAATGAAATTCTCATGTGAAGTATGACAAGAGATTTCACTTCAGTTTTTCTCCCTTACATCACTTTCATGTCACTACAGACAAACTTGAATAAAGGACAATTAAATGACTGGGCCAAAATTAGCAAGAATGTCTGTTGATCTACTGCTAAAAGGTCTTTCTTCAGTACAAAACATAAAATCTGTGCTGTTACAATTAACCTAGTTCTTACACCTAGTCATGTGTACTGCATCGAATGAGCAAGAGCACGGTAACAAAATAGTGAATACACTCAGGGAAATCTAAATGGAAGCCATTTTTCATGCTGATCTCACACTTGAATTTACAGACTCTTCACAAGGCTTATCATAAAATATTCACAGAACTAGAAGAATATCAGTGTTAGTAAATTATTCACAGTCAAATGTTAACTTGAAATAGCAGCTTTTTCTCTTCTTCAGAGCATCCACACACAGAAAATGAATCACTGTGTAAAGCAAAAATCCAACTTACACGTGGGACAACCTTTGATGCAGGATTTGACCAACAATAGCACCCTACATTTACTCTTCACTCACAGAAATCAGAGGTTTGCTGCTAAGGTTCCCATCAGAGGCACAATAGCAGCGGCAGAGATAACATCAATAAACAGCTAAAACAGTGGAAACAGAATGATTTTTCTATTTGGAATTCCTGTTCAAAATTTTAAACTGTTTTCTACTGGTTCCTGTATGCTGCTAGTTCCAAGCCAAAGAAATATAATCAGAATTACTTTTATCCTCAAGAAATGCTACTCTAGCAACAAGAACTCGCATAGATTGCCAGAACCCACCAGGAATTAGCTGAGGGATTTTAATGGACTCTACAGCAATTTTCACTGTTTAAAGGGAAGAAATTATATGAGTTTAAATAAGTAAAATGTAAATTATTAATCATCATCATCATGAAAAAAGTTGAAGTGTCAGGAAAAAATCTGTAACAGAAGATTAATGAGGACAACAAAAGAAAAAGGAGAAAAAAGAAAATAAACAATTAATAGAAAAGTCAAGATTGTTAGTATCAGAAATTAGTTATTGCAATGAAATACAAGGGCTCAAAAATGATTGAGTCAGCAGGTGATCAAAAACATAAATGAATATTAAAATAATGAAGGACAATAAGTCAAGGTGAACTAACTGAAAATCAAGCCAGAATGATTTTAAGGCATTAGTAATGAAGAAAAGGGGACAGCTCCTCAGCAGGTAGAAATCCACCAGAGCTATGCTGATTTAGACCAGCTAAAGTGGTGCCTGTGTGCTGTCAGTAAAGAGGAAAAACCTCACCTCTCACTCCTGGACCCGAACTGGAAGAAAGAAAAGGTGGCAATCGCTCAGATTAATTTCTGCCAGGGGTACAACATGTTAAAACAAATAATTTATTCCCTCAGAAAAACAGTCAGGTCTGCCATACCTATCTGCCAACTTGGACCTAAATCACCAGGCAGCACGGGTCAAAAAAATTAAATCCAGAACACATGCAATTCTGAAACATTTTATTTCAATGTTTCTGAAGACATTATTGAGTTTTTCATACAAAGTATTTTGAAGTGACAAAAATTAACGTTGGAAAGATGTTAAAAATCCATTTCAGGTTGGAAAAATATTTCACTTGAGCTAAAATATTTTGGGGGAGTTCATTTTGTTCAGAAAATTGAAAATCCATTCTTTTCACAGCTCTGTAACTTAGACCATTTATGGAGACTCATATTTGCTCTAATCTCAGAAGCATCTAAAATACAATCAAAAACTATATATTTCCAGTGTGTACAAATGATTACCCTTTAAACAATGCAATATGCATAAATGGAAAACCCTACTCCAACAAAGAAATTTATATTTATTTTAGGAACATGAGCTCTTAAATAAATGAAAGATTTTGTGATGCGAACCATGAATAAACTTAGCATAAGGTACCTCTACAAATGGAGATGCTTAGCAATGTAGACAAAATTATTACTGAAAAGTATTTGGCAAATTATAAATCACAAAATTTGCATGATATCACTTATGAATTTATTTGAATTTTTGAATTTATTACTCACATCATACCATATTGTAATTCAGTTAAGGAATATCTTTTCTAATTGGCAACACTACCAGAGTGGCAGATTAAATTCATTTAAACGCTTCAAACCAGAAGGGAATTAAAGCTGGCCATGGCTTTCCATAGGTGCTTACCTAAAGACTTTGACAAGCTTCTCCAAAACACAGTAATAAAGTAATTACCTAACACAGGGCAAGCATAAGATTCTAAATTGCTGTTCCCTTAAGTACAAAGCTGAGCAAGAGACTCATCTGGCCAGAAAAAGGAGGTTTAGACAGTAAAGAAATGGTGTGAGAATAAAAATATGGACAATAGCTATCCTGAGAGGAAGAGGGCCAGCACCACAAAATGAGATAAGTATGTTCTACACAGTATTTCTTTCTCTTCTCAAGCCTCATGGTAGCGTCATGAGCAAAATCATCAACACCCAGAGCTGTAGATCCATGTGAAACTTGGTGTGACTCACTAGAAAACTTGCCTCCAGTTCTGACAGCAAGTATCAAGCTCTTCTATCACAAAAATGACCTAAGTCCTCAGCTACCACCTGACACATTGACAATCAATTTTGCCAGCTCCTTGGTAGAAGTGTGCCTGGTTGTTCCACCAGACACTGCAATATCTCAGATCAAACTTTGCCTTAACTCTGTCACAGCCCAAGGGAAAAGTGTCCCAACAAAGCTAAAGAGGGAATCAACAAACCTAGACTCTCTTCTAACTACTTTAGTATGTGTTCCTGTACTTTCAACACTGATGCATTTCATTTTTAAAAAGAAAATTCATTAAATGCTTATAAAGAAATCTGTGATTCTCTGAGGGAAATCGTTACCAACATTCAATATTATTAGAAATAGCATGTAGAATAAGCCAAAGCAATCTATCTCAATTTAAGTCAATATACACATTTTGGTATCATCTCCCCAGCATAATCTCCCTGCTAACTGCTGGTAAATGACTGCTTTCTAAGACTGGTTTAAAAAATTGTTCACACAATCACAACTGCATCATGTGCATTTTAAACAAGACTAGAGCCAGAAGCAAACTCCAATTCCACCCTCCCCTGCCTCACCCAGTGAAGTCCACAGTAATGTACATTTTCAATTACTCTCCATTCAAAATTCAACAATTCAACAGACTGTCATATTAGAAACAATTGTAGCTCGTTGGCAAAACCTAACACTATTATTACACAGCAACTGTCAGCACAAAAATAGTGTCATTTCACATTGAAAGGAATGTTCTTGTAGAGGTCCATCCAGCAGCAATGGATGGCACAATTTAGGCTATATGGTTTCTAAGCAGAATAGGGTCATTTAAATATCATTTTCGAGCAATCACTATCTCTGCCTCAGAAAATACAGTAGTATCCAATATCTAATTATTATTCTGAAATATTCTACACACTGTATCTTGGAGCAACATGAAAACTAACTTCTTTTCTATTCAAACATTGAATAGTTTAATGTTATGATAAATCAGACTGAACCAGAATTAATAACTACCAGGTGCAGAATATTTTTATACTAATTCATAAAGCACAATTCACATTTTCCAATATGATGAACTATCTTACTAATGAGGGTTGCAATGTGATAGAGAAGTTAATAGAGATTCTTTAAAGTCATGCAATGTAAGTTACTTCCCACTCAGTTACTTAGTTTAATCAGGTAAATTATTATTGTATTACATTTCCAAGTTCCTACGGGAGATACTGTCTCTTTTGATGGAAAGCAAGGTTACTTTGGAATAACAGATCATCTTCATCAACTGAGGACATCACCTAAATTGCCTCGTGACTTCTACAAGTTTGGGAACACAACAAGCAATTACTAGCAGCCAGCTGAGGGGTGGTAACTTGCAGAATCACTTCCTGCACTGTTACTGCTTTTAACTCCACAGTAAACAGAATATAATTCTAGATTACTTTTTAAAAAGAAGGGTAAGTTTTCTCTGGAATACTCTGTCCCTAACCACAGAAGGGCTGATCCCCCATTTCTTGTTTACATGGCCATACTGCGCATTCATATTATTCAAAATGGGAACAAGACAGGGAGAAGACTGGCCAGAATCCCAGAAGGATGAATCCCCTGTCTTAGGCTTTGGGAGAGACCAATTCACCATGCTGGGAGTGGGACAAAACACCATACGATTTAGCATAGGATCTTATATGATCAAAACAAAAATTCTCCCTCAGGACTGTGTGCAAAGTTTGCAATTGGATGTGATGGCACTATTCAATATGTGATTGACATCATATCATGTTATAAATTTGCATATGGAAGGATGACTAGAATTAATGAAACCCAATTGGATAATAGCCAGGGTGCACTGTTGTACACATCACAGCACAGTTCTGTTCCTAAATTGGAGAGACTTGATTGTATTTTGCAATTTCCTTGAACCCCAAGCTGCAGGCTACACTGCTGTCCGCTGAAAGACACTTACAGAAATGTTTCCAACAACCCTAACAAATGAAAACCACAATACTCTGCACAGCTCTTTTCTTCTAATGCAGTCTCAGTCACATCTGGTGCTCCTTTTATCCTAAAACAAAGATAAATTCATATGGGAGAACAAAGAGATATCCATGTCATTTGGTGTTATTTTACAAAAGAGGGAAAAAAAAGAAAAAACAACAAAACATTTCTGGTTTTCCCATGTCAGCAATCAGAGCTTTAAATCCATGAAAGGAGATTTGCATTCATTATTTAACCACAAGGCAAGACAATATTTTTTAAAAGCATCCAAGATTGACTAAACTTCCCCTTGGGTCTCCCTTCAGACATATCTTCTGCAACCCCTCACACTAGATGATTGCCCTAGAAAAATGCATCTACCAGGTTTTAAGACCTCTGCAATGCACCTTATTAGCATGTTATTCTCCTAGCCCACCCCCAATCAATAATACTTACCTTTCTCTTACGGCATTTGGTAGTTCTTAATCCATCCTTCAGTATCACTCAGCCTGCAGCCCTGGATGTGTCCTGATTTCAGAGCTTGTCATCCCTGAACATACCTCAGATAACGGTTTGTTTCTCTTCTTAAATCCACCTGCAACTTTGGATACTTGCATTACAAAAAAAAAAAAAAAAAAAAAAAAAAAATTTTTTTTGCTTAAAAATCACNAAAAGGAATTTCTTTAGCTTCAAAACTGCCGCTATTAATTATTACCATGGAAAATGTTATTTAGTGACTTAGGGCCCGATCCTGTTCCCACTGAAGTCAATGGCAGGACTCCCATCACCTTCAGAGAAAGTAGAATAAGGTTTTAACTTCCAAGGGCTTAAATACATCATTAGTAGAGTTTGAGTGGACTTCACAGCATATTTTTGCTTAAGTCAGGAATCCTCTAAGAGATTCAAATGCTGAACTCTGATGCTGAGACACTTGACATTGGAAGAAAGCTGGAGGTTATTTTACTTCTGCACTCTGGTGTGTGTCAGTGCAACTGCTGCAGAGAGTGCTGAAAATAAAACTGCTGCAGGTAACTCCTGATGCACAGCTTGATACTGGGCAGAGTCTCTCAACAACACTGCAAGACAACCTGAGTAATCTAAGAATGAAGGAGGAAATGGGGAGGTGGGGTAGAAATTTTTGGCATTACATGAGTCTGAAGCAAAACTCTAAATCCCTTATTAAACTTTTGCTTGTTTTGTAGAAACCATCACAAGCAAGGCAGTACAAAAACATGGCATTACTCCCCCACCAAATGAAGAGGGAAATGCTTTATATACAAACATTCAGGGCATATTATAATTGACCTTTGCATCATGAGGATTAAGTTGTGTTCTGTTCTAAAAAATCATTATTCACATGCTTGTTCAACTCTGTGCACCTCTGTGCCCCACTGAATTCAAATGTGAAGTTAGGTATAATTATGTTTAGGATTATCACATTGACTTTAAGCTCCCTGGGCCAGGTTGTGTGTACATCATTATCCATTACAAACTAGAGTTTGTAGCAGCCAGTAATGCTGTGATAGTTGTGTGCTAAATTATACAGCTCATGCTAAGGAAAATCACAGAATCACAACTTCTGAATTGGAAGAGACTCACAAGGACCATCAAGTCTGACTCCTGGCCCTGCACAGCACCATCCTCAAAAATCATTTGCCTGAGAGCATTGCCCAAACACTTCTTGAGCTCTGCCAGGCTTGGCGCTGTGACCACTGCCCTGGGGAGCCTGTTCAGTGCCCAACCATCCTCTGGGGGAAGAACCTTTTCCTAATATCCAACCTAAACTTCCCCTGAGACAATGTCAGGCCACTCCCTCAGGTCCTGTCACTGGTCAGCACAGAGCAGAGATCAGTGCCTGCCCCTCCTCTTCCCCTCAGCAGGGAGCTGTAACTGCAGGGAGGTCTCCCCTCAGTCTCCTCCAGGCTGAACAGACCAAGTGACCTCAGCTGCTCCTCACACTGCCTCCCCTCAAGGTCCTTCACCATTCACAGCCCTCCTTTGGATGCTCTCTAAGACTTCAGGATCTTTCTTACATTGTGGTGCCCCAGCACTCGAGGTGCCCCAGAGCAGAGCAGAGGGGACAATCCCCTCCCTTGCCTGGCTGGTGATTCTGTGCCTCATATATCCCAATAAAGAATGTGGATTCTGTTCCCATAATATCATTGTTGTTGTGTTTATTTTTAAACTATAAGGATTTTCCACACTAAGTAACTCAACTGTGTAAATTTGTCGCTGGGTGAAACGTGAGACATTATTTACTTTACAGATCTATTCCATATGGTTTGAATTATATCTAGTGGCTGTACATTTAGATTCCAATTTGGCAATCAGAGTCACATGTGCTGACATGTAAATTTACACAGGCTTAAGCCAGAATCTCCTTTTTTGGCAAAACCCAACATCTGATTCCCTTTCCTGCAAACACCAATACAAGTAAAACCCCCCTGCATTCACAGGAAATTACCTAAGCCTTAAATCACTTAGAGATAGCTACCAGCATTACAGAATGTCAGGGGGTGTATCTACATCAGCAGTCAATTTCAAATCCAGAATTCATTTTTCTACATTGTCATCCCCACTCACCACATTTTACCTCATGTTGCAGGGCATGCAACCCCCTGGATGAAATCCGAGGCATCCCCTGTGCAGCTGCTGCCAAAGGGCATTCAGCCCATGGGACCTGGAGAGACAGGCAGTCTAACTGAAATCCCCAGCACTTGTGATGAACACTGGGGCCTTATCACTCTACAGTTTTTACTTTCAGAGTTCACCAGAACATATTTAGTTCCCTATCACATTCATATTCCTCTATGCCAGGACTTGTATTGATGTTTCCTCTAAATATGAGGACTGGTCAGAGGGTACACAAGGACGAGCCTAAACATTCAGTTGTAGAGGTATTATTTCTTTCATACTTCAATTTTAAACTTTTCTGCAAAGACATAACTAAAAACTGGTGGAAAAGTCCATGAGCACTGCATTAGTTTGTGCTAAACGGAACACAGCTTTGCCCTAAATTTCTGGGATTTCTCATTGTTTAGCACCAACTGTTAATACAAGTACCATTGCAGCCTTTCTACTAGCAGTGTGAATGCTTAGTTGATGATGTCCCTTAAACCAACAGTTCTCAAACCATGATACCTATGAGGAAATCAATGATATCTGAATCAGAATATCCTTTTCACTCACTACTCTCAATCTTTGTGGCAATTCGCAAAGCCCAATTTGTCCTTTTGCTCATTTTCACTAATCCAAGATGAGGAAATTAAAATCTCCCAAGAGGCCTTTAATTAATGACTGACATGAATACACAAACACTCTCACTCAGACTGACACTGGAAGTTAACAAATGTATCCACAGTCCCTCAGGATTTATTGACAGTCTTTTCTTAAGTTGCAGCTTGCTGTGCTGCTGCTTATTTGCCCTCTAAACACTTTGGTTCATATGTGGCCAGAATGCCTCCTCCTTCTTCAAACATTGACATAACTTCATGAAGGAAAACAATTAGGTTTTAGTTCACTTGTTTGCTTTGCTACTTGATAAAGAAGCACATTAAGTACATCCACAGTAAGGACATGTACTCTCCACTTTGTTTAGAACTCAAGCTTCAGCTTTTAAAATGTTTGCTCAGGAAAACTCTTCTTTCTATCCCTTTTCCAAGGACGTATCATCCCAGATATGGAAAGACAGGCCAATGACTCATACAAAAATGGAAAGATAATTTGTATATTTCCTACTGCATCATAGATGTGAGTTCAGTGTGTACAGCCACTCTGCTGCATCATTACACATGCACGTGCTGACTTTCTTGACATCTGCATTAGTTGCGTTAACAGACATGTCAGAGAAATGCATTCTTGTAGAGTGCTGTTGACAGGATCAGAATGTCATTGCTAGTGCTTCTCCTTCCTTCCCACGGTTCAGCAAAGCTGTTTGTGTTTATAACAAAAAAATAATCAATTTATAAGAGATCTCTAATCCCTCTTTCTTTACAGAAGCTCACATCAGTAAGCAAGATAATGAATATTTTAATAGGCTGTAGCTGGTGTTTGGAACATGCTACTTATTTACAGGGATCCCACTCAGGAGTACAGTGGGAGCATCATTGTAAATAACAACCTTCTCCCCCTGGTAGGCTCACCCCAGAACTGCTCTGTGGACTAAGGGGAACAGGTCCCTGCTATGATGCCCAAAAAAGGGACCAAGTCACGTAATACTCACTTCACTGCTGTCACAATTTAGCACACATAAAATACAAAAGTGGGTTTATAAAGCAGCAGCAAGATCCTACAGAAAAAATCTTTATCACCTCATTCGGCAACACCTGAAGAAGCAAAGGGCATTAAGTAAAGGAGGAATGTCTAAAGCAGTGTGGGATCTGCCATGAAATATAGGCAAAATACTGTTACAATAAGTTACACTTGGTGACTAAGCTGAGCAAGTGAGGTAAAGAAAGGCTCCAAGATACTGAAAACGGGTTCATCCCATGCCTCCCATTCAGTGGGATATGTAACCCAGCACTTTTCCTGTAGCGTCAGGTACCACATCAGCCTGGGCTTCTTCAGCTCAGCAGCAGGAAATTAATTTCATAGAAAGAATGTTTCATTTCTCAGAAACTGCTCATGGGAAAAAGATTATTTGCAAGCTTGTCTGAAAGGTAAAAAAAAAAAAAAAAAAAAAAAAAAAAGAAGGGGGGTTTTTTTAAAAAAAAAC
>VYXF01005079.1:534109-557510 GCA_013397295.1 Polioptila caerulea
AAAAAAAAAAAGAAAAAAAGAAGCGAAAAACCTGTAATTACTTCATAGCAGCTAGTATAAGTAACAATACTGAACAAATTGCAGTGATTACAAAATCCTCTATAAATATGGGTAGCACCATTCTTGACAATAATTAGTGTACAGCATCTTCTCAATAGTATCATGATTAATATTTATTCTGATGTCGTTTTTGTTCTGGGAGATAGGAGGGGAGAAAGGGAAGGGAGACAGCATTCTGAGAGAGCTGAGTATGTTTGAGAAGCAGAACCAAAAGAAAAAAAATCTGCTTTATTTTTCTGCTTACTGTCATTTCCCCTCCCCTCAAAAAGGCAATGCAAATGGTGCTTTACTGGTTTTAAAAGTAAAGACAGAAATTATGTGGAGTTGGTACTGCTGAATTATTCATGAGTTCTGATTGAATGGGATCATTATCTCTGGCCTTACAAGCTAATAAATACTGTCTAATGCCTGGGTATTGTTTTGATCTAATAGTGTCAGAGAAAAAAGAAAAAAAGACAAAAAAAGGACTTCTTTTTTGCAAGCTAGAGCCTAAATTAGGGAGGAGCTCCCTGATGAGCTCATTGCGGGAAAACCATGGGGTTTTTTTCCCTTCCATTGACTACAAGGTTCACTTTGCAGTTCTCAGTCTCATTTGCTGCAAAGGCATTTTAACTTTGGCATGAGGTTAAGATGTTGCTCAGTGGTATCTACACAATTACCCATAAATTCTTATTCCTTTCTTATCCTCGATTGTCTTAGCCTTTCCCCCCCACCCCAAGGTTTTCCCATCTCTTGCACCTTGCAGTAGAAAATACCCAAAACCAGAGTACTTTCAGAGGCAGACAGAGCACAGGAAATGATTATGCTATCTAATCATCTGCCTGTCAGCAGTCAAATAATCTTAAATTGCATTGTTCTGTGATTTATTTCAGGATTGATTGTCCTGAGTCTATACTCACTTGATTTAATAACATAAACTAAACATTTTGTATGGAACCTGAATTAAGGTTCTGCTCAGAGAGCTATCAAAAAAGAAGAGGAATTTGTTAGAGCACAATACAAAGCAATATTTGTTGATAATATTTGAAACAACAATAACAAAAAATAATCGTTCAAAATCCACATAAATTAAAATTAAAGGTATTTCATTGGATGGTTTTCCATATGCTTTCTTGAGGATTACTTTTAGAACAAGACTTGTTTCAATAAAAGGAAATAATTAGGATATTATTACAAGTTAAAAAACCCCTCATAATTAGATAGGGATTAGTAACTTCATTTTCATATGATTAACACAATAAAACCCATTTTTCCCCAAAGAAATCTGAAGCCTATTAAGCAACATGAGATCATATATCAAGGGGCCTTTTAGTAATTCAGCAGTTTGTAACATTTATGCAGACTGAGAGTCTTCCAGAAAACAGCTGGCTCCTTTCTATCGAAAAACCTAGGGTTTTGGGCACATTTATTTCAAGGTCTAACACAGTCCTTGGAATCATAATATTTAATTAAGGATTTTTTTTTTAACACCAGTTAGAACCGTGTGAACAGCTAGGGGGAAAGTGTGAATGGTTTCTCAAATTGTGTATGAGTAATGGAGCTCTCTGCTCTTCTTAGTCTAGCATGGAAGGACCCACCAGGTACACCTGGATTTTAAGGAGTATCTCCTAATAACTGGCACATTTAAGCTTAAAGGTGCCCAGTTTTATGGTGTTTTGTTAGTCTAATAACATTAAACACTTAGCTCCACTATGATAACTAGGCCAAATATGAAGCAAATTATTGACGCATTTTCCATTTGCACACACAGCTCATAAACAATAAGTAATCAAGGACAGATGTGACATAAATCTAGGTTTGTGGCTCTATTAAATGGACTAATTCTCCAAAACTTACCTTTTGAGTCGGCCTTTTTTGTGCTTTTTTCTGCAGTGAAAATACAAAACTGTTCCTTTTGTTGTTTTTAAGTAGGAACGTGTTCACCTGTTCTGGCTTTTCCGCATTTTCTGCTTATGATGCCAATCCCTGCAGCCAATGAGACCTTCAGACAGTGGCCATTATCTGTCACACTCCTGGACCAAAATAACAAATAATATGCCTGGAGGTGCTGCATTTTGTGACTGCTAGTTTTCCCGCATGGCATATGCCTAGATATCCTCAGATGAGAGGTGATTGCACAAAACTGTGATTGTGAGATGACTTAGCAGAACCCGTGATGATGTCCTAATGGCCTCCTGCAGAGGGGAACAGGGGTAATTGTTTGTCAGGGGAAGGAACACATCTGTAAGGAGGCATCCTCTGCAAACCAGGCAGCCATGTGGAAAAAAGAGAGGAAGAGCTGCAACCCAGCAAGGCTGCATGCAAGTCTAATAAAATGAATAACAAAGAGGTGAAAAATGAAACAAAACTACCAGGTAAAAAAACCTGTTAATGGCAGGCTCTGGGTTAAGAAATAAAAAAGTCTCCTCCAGACAACATGGTTCTTTTAAAATTGTTAATTCTGTGACTCTCAGCAAGGAAATTAGCACAAAAAATCCAGGGATGTTCTCACCTGTATCAAGGTGGCTTGATAGTCCCCAACAATGTGCTGCATCATTCCATCTCTTGAATCTTTCATTTAAAATATTTGTTTTTCATGTGATCACTGCTTAGAAAACTAACATCATCCCAGCATCCTATCTAGAGCAAAGCTATTGGCATTGAGAAATGAGAAACCACCAACGTCAACCCAGGCAATTAGGGCATCAGCCACACCAGTGGGGACTTGCCTTTAATGTCAACTGGGGCAGAAAGAGGCCCTTGGAGTATATTAAGGACCTTATTTTGTACTCTTTCAATGTCTCTATTTGATAAAAAATAAACTGGAGCAAATAAGCTAATTATTTGCTCACAGAACAAATTCCCATGTCTTTCCACCCTACATCTTAATTATTTATTTTCTAACTACAGAGTAACAAAATTACAAATCTCAACAGAAATAATATGAGCTACATATCAATCAACTGGTTATAGTTTCACTCTCCTTTAGGTTAGAGCCACAATTTTTAAAGTTTCATACAGTCACATGTGCTCATTATTCCTTACCAATGGGCATCTGGTAAAGAGCCACTCAAACCATGAGTTAGGCGGGGTAATCCTTGACTGTCCTGTGTTCATTCAGCAACACCAATGTCAAAAAGCTTTTTTGTTTTCTGAAATCTCTGTAAAACAAAAAGAGCATTGAAAACTGCCTTCAAAGAAGATCTACCTGCAATTAAAAAGGCATCCACTGCAAGTAATTAAATGAAATCTGCAAAAAGAAATTCAAATTTTAAACAGCTGGGCAAGGTGATCATTGTAGGTCTGTATAGAAATATTCTATTCTATACAGTTCCTTGAGCTAGAAGTCTTTTCTAGTTCTGTTATATTTTGTGCTCAATTGAAGCTTGAATCTTTTTATGATACTGGAAAATCATATGAGATTCATTAAAAATATTGAAGTGACAGAAAATATAAAAATCGCCATTTCTTTCCTAAAGCTTTTACCACAAGTTTTACAAATATAATTTTTAAATATTTTATTATACTACTTCATTAGTTTTTAAAAATTATTGAAACTGTAGTCTGAATGAGTTTCCTTCTGTTGTAACACTGAAGAGAACTTACAGCTAAATGCCAGAATAGCAGCCTCTGCTTTAAAACAGAACATTTAAATATTTCAAACACTGCTTTTATCCTATTAATTTTGAAAATTATAAAGTTCAATGGAAAAAGTAAACTGGCAGCAAAGCCATGCTTTTGCAGTGACTCTCAGGCAGCACACAGTGTCTTCCTTTCACCATACAGAGGACATTTAAATACTCCTACAGCTACCCTCAGCCTGAAGGTAGAGCTCAGAGTACGCATTTGAGTCTTCACATTCGCTGGCATTTGGGGAGCTTTTCTACTCAAAACCACATGAGAAGCAATTATTCAAGCCTCCTCCACCTTCTTCAGAACAGCTTTTTCAACTGTGTTGAACATTTTCTACTAACTCATTGAAATTTGGTTGGAATAAAATAAAATATGCCATAGACTAATAATAAGGACAAGAGTCAGGTAACCTTCTGAAAGGGAGAAAATGCCCCAATATCTTGGCAATTGAACACTAAATATTTTGTATTTAATAAAGAAAGGAAAATCTGTCAATAACAATGGAGGAAATTGCTAGATAATTAAATATTGTGAATTCCTATGTATGATAAATCCAGGCTGAATGGCTGTCATGATTTCTTTTCTGTATAAAGTAGAAAAAGCAGTAAGACATAATTAGTCCTGAAATGTAAAATCATACAACTGGTTTACAGTGTCTTGGAAAAAACCCACGCCATTATAAAACATGATGGGAGAGAAAAAGACTGAAAAATGTGCTGGAGGTACGAGACAGACTGCATGATCATTCATGAAGAAACCTCAACCTACAGAGAAGTAGGAAGACTTTTGAGAGGAATCACAGCTCTAGGAATCTAATGCAAGTTTTGTTCTTGTGACATCAGGCAGGATTTCACTTGTACTTCAAAATATAATTTTTCAACAGGAAATCAAAACAAGGCTAATTTGAAAGAGAAATGCTGTGCTAAATGAAGTCTAATTTCTCTCCTACGTGCTTTACTTCAGTGAGCATATTAAAATACCAATACTAATACTAAGTGTGTGAGTAATGATTTGCTGAATTGTGTCCAAGCTTGCCTTTTCTGTTTACTTGCCTGAACTAAGTCAGAAAAAGTAGACATGGGAAGCTAAAACTCAAGAACAGCTCCTTTTTTCATTTTCCTTCCTTAATTTCAGACATCACACCTTGTTCAGTTTACATCCCTGGCAGTCTGATAAATCATTCTTCTTCAGAAGAAAAATAGCAAAACGCATAAATTCTGCTTTACACAGATATGAGAAAAGAAAATATTCAGTTTAGCAGGCACTTCAAATGAAATATTTCCTCTCCTACCAGGCATTACCCCTCTGTTCCAGCTGTATTTTTCTATCTTACTGTATACTTCTCTGGTAGAATCTTGTTGCCTTGCTAGGAAAACACAAAATGAAATTAGCAACTGGCCAACAGTGAATCACAGCTGGTAGTGACTGCAGGCAGCTCTAAAGATGACACTGTCACATGCCCATGCAAGAGACAGGACAAGAGGAAATGGCCTTAAGCCAAGGGAAGTTCAGAGTGGATATTAGGAAAAATTTCTTCACAGAAAGATGAAGGTTTGTTCGAGTATTGGAGGCTGCCCAAGGAAGCTGTTCAGCCATCATCCCTGGAGGTGCCCATGTAAACAGGGCATTTAGAGTCATGGGTTAGAGGTGGATTCGATAGTGTTGGGTTAATTGTTGGACTTGATGATGTTAAGTGTTCTTTCCAACCTAAATGATTCTGATTCTATGAAAAATCAAATTTTTTTTGCTAGGCATTTTTCTTTGATCAGCTTTCCTAATGTAGTCTGGACCTCAAATAGAATTTTTGCATTGTAATGCACATTGTATCTTGCTGCTATATTGAAACTTTGTGTTGTCATCTTTAAGTGAATGTTAACCAGCAAACACACCTGAGTATTCAAGGGCAAAGATGGCACTGTTCCAGAAGGGGTCTGCTCCTGAGTTTAACTGTGTTGCCATGTTGATTCACCAAGTTATTAAGACTTAACTTTTTTTTCCTGTTCTATTAAATATTGAAGAGTTCCTTTCATAGAAAATTAGAGTAAAAATATCAGCATCTGTCTTCTCAAATAGATTACTCTTCTATGCTAGAACTTGTCCATGGAAGTTTCAATCAAAGCTACTCTTTTTCACTCGTAACACACACTAAGGGGTCAAGAGCACTAAATAATCCCTGATGTCATCAAGACTGAAAGAGATCAGGGACTTCACAGGGGGTTTTCAAACAGGATGTGACAACAGCACCCTGTGGGGATCCATCACCCTGTGGAGAATTAGCCAGGGCTGGCCATGCGGACTGCTGAGCTGTAAGAGACCCTTCAGGCTCACTCCTACTGCCAATTCCTGAGGCCAGCATAACTCCAGAAGAGAGCATGGCATAGCTGTAGCCCAGGAACCACGTTTAAACTGTTCAGGAGGCAAATGCTGGCCATGTGCCTGTGTCTCTGAGCCAATGGGTAAGTCATAGCTATACAGAATGGAATTTTATATTGAGAAATCTCTGTGAGACAGCCAAGCCAACCACCTGAAAGTCCACAGTTTGAAAGGCAAACAAAGGGCATGAATTTGAGGTGACCAGGCAAACATTGTGAATCAGGTGTTTCATGATGTGCAGTTTCACTCTCAGTCAGGAAGTATCAACAAAACTGATATTGAAAAAACTTCTTCCATAAATGAGGTTTTTCTAGAAAAAAAAAAAATAAATTAAGCATTTTCCAGTCAATTCCACTGTGACCTAGTGTTACTTTCTCTCTGGCAGATATCTCTGAGAAATGGCATACAAAACAGAAAAATGTTGATTAGCCATGTTCTACCTCAGTCTGATTTAGCATAACACTGCAGTATTTTCCTGTGTCTTTTATATTCCCAATCACTTGATTACGGAGTTGCATCATTGCTGAACCCTGGGCCATAAAAAATAAAGGAACACAATGACAGTCAGCCAAAACAACACAAACAGCTGCTTGTCTAGACATATTAGTAGTGTCCTGAAACCTTGGCAGCCTGGTGATATAATCTAAAAAATTTTGCGCCACTATTCTTGAAATGTCTTATTGTGATTATGTAAATCTACTCATTTATTTTCACTGGAAAACATAAAAATACAGGCAAAGGGAATCATGAATCATTTCACCCTTGGTTCCTAACAAACAGTATGATTCAAAGGGAGGTATCTGCAAGCTTTCTTCTCTAATGAAAGTCTCCTGTGACCTGTATAATCTATAACATGAAGGGACAAATTAATAACAGGGTTACAATATAATTATTTTCTTTCTGTTATGTGTGCTTATATTGCTGTGGCAATTATTTGTTTATAAGCCATTAAGTTATTTGTAAAACCTATTTGATGTTCCACCTCTGATTTAATTAGTAGAAGACAGTCCCTTTGCAATTAACAATAAAGGTTAACTTTTTATAAAATTCCCGATGGAATTTAACATTTCATTTCTTAGTTTTTTTGCATCCACTTCTAATTATAAATAGATGGCTTTGTTCTATTAAAACATGCACATAAACTCCACAAAATATCACCACCAATAACAGAAGGTATCGATAGTTCCCACATAATCACTCCGTAGTCTAAGTTCCTGCTTCCTCAAATTCTGAAGGAAATAAACCAGGAAAGCAGTTAATGGACTCTGGCTTGTCCTAGCCACAAAAGACATTAATATCTACAGTTAAAACAAGGAAGTTCTTGAGTAACAGGGCAGAACTTTGGGTGCTTCCCTTCCCTTCAACTTGCTTTTGTGACTTTCAAAGTTACATGGAGTGGTCAGTGATCTAACCTGCAATTTTTCTGGACTTCAGCTGCATTGCATGTTTGAAAACACTGAGCACCTTGGGAAAAAAGGACAACCTTTGAAGACATAGCCTTACACCAAATATCTGAAGTTTCAAGAGCATTTAATGGTTAGAGATATTTCTACTTTCTTGGCTGCTCAGAAGGGGCTGAGAGGTAGGCAAGATGAAGAGGGAGATCAGAATTTGACCCTCTGTTTCTGTCACTTTAATATTTGGCATTTCTGTGGCCTAAAAAGACTGGGGAAATCATTTAAGAACTAATGAAGAGCTATTTACCTCCTAAATCTTCTTCCCTTGAGTAATGAAATAATTACCCTCCCATAATCATGGAAATATTCAACTTGAATCTTAAATTGAGCTGTTGTGAAAAGTGGTGGTGATGTTACATAGGTGATCACCATGGTAACGTTTGGAAACTGCACTGTCGTCAGCCAAGAATATCATTCTGCTTTTCCTGTAACAGTATAAGAGACTGGAAATGAACTCTTCCAAGATCCCATATTGAGAAGGGAAAGTGAACATTTAGCTGTCTTACCTGCTAGGACGAAGGCTTTAAAACAAACACAGAAACTCATCAAAACCACAAAACAGCCAAACCCCTCAAAAATCCGCTCACCAGCACACTGTCCATGCACTGAATTACTTTGTAATGTGATATTGCAGTTTGCTAGTTTTGTTTTGTTTACTCTCTGTACATTAAGTCGAGACAGATCCCAAAAAAACAACGTGGTAGGACTACAAGAAAAAAATCAAAAGATTTTATTTGCATAACTTTGATAATTAAACACTCTACAAACTATTGGAGCAGCTACCTTTTAACTTGGCTCTTTTACAAATGAGCCCTCTACTTCTGCTTGAATCTTTGATTTTTAATCAATATGATTTTCTGCACTGGCAATAGTAGTCATTGCATCTGAAGACTGTTCACTCCAGGCTACCCAAGTCTGGGTACCAAGTCCGAGTACCTCAAGAATAAATCTTGCTCCCTACTCAAGGGGCAGCTCAAAGGAAGATCAGTACTAAGAACACTGTTTTATTGAGTCAAAGAGATACAACAAAGGACCATACTTTGAATATTCACCCCTTACAAAAATGGTCTGAGGTTTACAGAATATGTTAAACATTCAGGACAGAAGAGGTGGACAAATTTTGCTACACTTTTGCAAACCAAGGGATGAACTAATGTGCACTGCAAATGAGGACTGGAGGCTCTGTATCAAAACGGAAGGAGCTACAATCTCTCAAGTCTAAGATACCATGATTTTCACTTTGGCAGTTCTTTTTCTGCCTTAATTCTGGGTGGTATTAAAGCATAACAATTTAAAGAGGAGATTAAGTATCTGGGATACTGATTTTCCATTATGTAGGATAGAGAAATTAAAGTGTCAGTGATGCTCGAGTATACCCTGCTGTGGAGATGGTAGATAAGGTGACCAAACTGCCTTGGCAGTTTAAAGCTAAGAATGGTTCTATGGGTTTTTGCTAAAATGTAACATTAATTACAAATCCAAAACTTAAACAAGAAATTTTTCAGAAAGAACTTATATGCCTAGCAAATTACACGGAAGCAGAGGATTACAGATCTTCAGTTAAGGATGTTCTCTCTACTGAAGAATATACCTGAGGAGCATTCACACTCATTCTTCAGTCAGTATAAGGAAAGCTGCCTTCTAGGCTGTTGCAATAAAACAGCAAGCAGCAGGTGAGGTGAAAACAGTAATAAAGGCAACATATCCAGGCTCTGAAAAGATTCTCAATTTCACTTAAAGTCAGAAGTGATCTATGAAGTTCATAGTGCATTCTTAAAGGCCTAACTTTTGTCTAGTGTTTACTGAATTAAACTATTCTCTGTTAGTGATGGGATTCATCTCTCCTTACTTTAGCTACCTAAAACCTAGGCATCTAGTGTAAACTGGCTTTCTTTGTAGGCGGTGACAAATGATGCTTGAACATGCAAAAGGAAAGATATCTTTTCTTAAACACCTCCCAGCCTTCAGAGGGCAGTTGTCACATCTTCCCACTTTTTTTCCATGGAACAGAGTTTTATATCCTAAACTTGGCATCACATCTTCTAAATTCTTAATTGCCTAAACAGTTATTTCACATGAACACCAGTCCTAACCAAAGAGACCCTGTTAGCACCTGCTCAAAAATTATATCAAGTTTGGGATGGGACAAACTGGAGTGCTGCAAAAGGCAGCCAGACTTCTGCCCCATTGAAATGGGAGCAGAGCCACAAAGCCACAAAGGCTTATTCTGTCTGCTTAGCACAGAAGATGCAGATACTGCAGAAGGAAGTAGAGCTCAAGATCACTTTGACAGATGTAAAGAGGTGCTGAGGCAGAAACAGCATGTGGTATCAAGTGAAAAAAAAAAACCCACCTGTTTTAGCCAAGTACAGATAAGGATAACTCACAGACTTTTAGACTGCTCCAAAGGCACAGATCAGTGCAGTGTTAGACTTTGAGCAGCACTTCTTTCTTCTGCGGGCAGTGGGGGCATCTGACTAATACAACACCTACAGTTCACTCTTGGAGACTTTAGAAGCTGTAAGAGGCCTCTTATTCCCAGAGAGCCTGGGATAACCATTTCAACAGATGACACACTCATCGTGGACTATGGTCGTGTAAAAGAAGCAGCGGATGTCTTCTCTGGAAGAAGTTCTGAGTCAAATGTCCCTTTCAGTGACTCCACTCTCCAAGCCATTTTAAATGTGCTGGCCAGTCTGTGGCCAGCCATCCTTCTCAGAAGTTTTCCCACTTTCCTAAACACAAACACTTTCAAGTCCCAGCCCTGTTTGTCTTCCTGCCACTGGGAGCAAAGGGATTATCCTCTCATGACTGCTTCCCTGAATTGTGTGTAACAACCCTAGTTCTGGTCAGGAGATCAGCACCCCAAATGATTTGACCTCCTCAGAGCCTGTGAATAAAACTGTGGAGACAAGAGACAGATCTTCCAAAAAGAGTTTCAGCTCTTTGCCAAAGGATACACAACTTAGGAAAATGGATCCAAAGCACAGAAGAGCATTATCTAAATCTATCATTACCTCAGCACAATCATTTTATTCCAAAAGAAGAAGGATCCAACTCATTTCTGCTTTCCCAGGAAGACACAGCTTCTTGCTGCATGTAGTGCCCTCCCTCTCAGCCTGTTTGACTGTTCAACCAGCTCACAAAGTCTTATTCACTTTAATGTAAAGTTAGGATTGAGGAAAAAAAGGTCTAGTTCAGGTCAAATTTTTTTCATTTTTAGGCCAGGTTGATGCATGTCACCAGTAATCATCAACTGATATCTTCCCCACTGCGTACTCCAGAAGCATTAGTGTTATCTAGGATGGATACTTATCTCTGACTATTTCTCAGCCCCTTTTTTTCTCTCAGAAATCTTTTTGTTCAACTGGATAGTAGAAAATTCAATTCTTTTTCTTTAGCAAAAGTAGGGTTTATGGCTCTCTCACACTCCCTAGGGCCTTGTTAGAGTTTAGGGGATATTTAATGAATTATTTATAAATTGAACATTTTATAGGCTACAGTTCTCACAAAAGTAGACAAATGTCATACACTCATCATTCAAAGGTATACTCCAATGAAGAACAGGTTTCTGCCTCAATTTTAGAGCAGTAAACTCATTATTAATTTTCTATTTGCTTGACTTGGTCACTGAGTTGTATAAGCAAGAAAATTTCATGCACCGACTATTCTGACACCAGCTCACAAGAGCACCTAGAGATCAAAAAGAAAAAGAAGAGTTCTGGGTTGTCACTGCAGGTGGCAAGTAGGACTGCAAATTCTCTGGCCCCACAAGTAGTTGAATATGGCCTTAGACCATACACATAACCAAATTACTCAGGTGTCATATTCGGGGGTTATATGCACAACAGGAGTTGCACTTGGAGAGTAAGAGAAGAAAGAAAAATTCTCCCATCCCAGAAAATACTCCCATCACTCACACTTTCAAGAAGTAGTGCTCAAAGTAAGAGCTCAGCAAGGAAAAAAGGGAACTACTTGAAGCTCCCTCATGCCCAAGTTTGCATGTGGTGGTTCAAATTAGAATTTGTCACTCATTTTACACTCACATGAGAGATAAAGTAGAATCAAACAGCTGGAAAAGGTACAAAATTTCATTTGTCCTAAGTCCTACCTTGAGGTAAATGCGCTTAAAACACCTATATTAGATATTCAGTTGTTCCTAAAGACGTTTAAAAATGAGTATTCCACAGACTCCTCTGACAGCTTATTATGGTGATTTTCACAGAACAGTAACATCCTCCACTATTAGGAAGTTTTCTAATAACTAGCCTGCATCATATTAGGCCTGCCTGGCTTATTCTCCAGAGACATGGAGAAAAAATAATTTCTTTTCTTTTTCTAGCAGATATTTCTTTTTGCACTGCCTATTATCATATGCTTACACACACACACACACACACACACACTTCAGTATCATTTTATTTCATCGTATTTCTTCCAGCTCCTAATCTCTAAAATCTGCTCTCCTTTGGACCACCTCTGTTTGGTCCACAATTTATTTGAAGTAGAGTGTCCAAAACTGGAACAAATATTCCTGCCCAGTCCCTCCTGGTGCTTACTGTAGCATTATTCCTCATGCTTACATCCCAATCCATCCCTTGAAAACTTTGCAAGAGCTCACCAGTTTTTACTTGCTTCTGACCTGTGGTCCATCAGAACCAAAACAGCATTTTCTACAAAACTCTTATTTCTCCTGTGCTCTCCTATGCATTTTGTAAACATAGCATGTCACTTCCTTCCAGTTTGGTGGCACGTGCAAATGTAATAGACTATTCTCAGGCCCAGTGGTTAGGTCATTAATGAAAACAAGAATAATACCTGATCCAGAACAGGAACCTTTGGACACTCACACAGAAAAGATTTTTGTAGTGAACAACTGTTACACACTTGCTCTGTACATGTCTCTATATATTTTAGTGTCTTTCCAGCAACTGGGTATTCTACAAATTCCTCCCTTTCCCCACTCTTTCTGCATAATCACTAAATTTATATTTTTTTGTATCTAGGTAACTTTTCTACCCCTCAGAAGTTCCTGCAGATAACTGTTAGAGGCTCTGAGAGTTCACCAGCCAGCCCATTAAGCACCAAGAACAAAGTCCACCTGCCCAGCAGGCATGAAAACATCTCAATTTTATAGATGCTGTCAAACCCATTTCTTCCTTATTCTCCTCTTGGTGCTGGTGTTAGGCCACCTTATTGCAGCTGACCTTTATCCTGAAATCCAGCAGAAAAGACTCGACACTTGAGCCCTTCTGCTGTCCCGTCTGCCAGCCTTCCCTCTCTCACGAGCAGCCCCTCTGATTTCCCTGCATGCAGTTTGCTGTAGTGAGCTGACCTAGTTTCCACTCCCTGCAATCCTCCTGCTCGTGTTTGAAGTGTGGGGAGTGCTCTCGATTTAGCCAGCTCTGGCTCCTGCTGTATTTCCTGTCCTTCCCCTTGATAATTTGCACGGTACCTTTAGTAAGCAGGCCCCTTCTTACCTTCTCACTTAGACCAGACTCCTATCAATCCTGCCTCTGCTGTGCATACAGTAGATGGATTTAGACAAAAATTATTCCAAATAAGGACATCAAGGATCATAAAAATCAGGTCCATGCTACTATTTTTCATTTCAGACAGTGTACTGTTGGATTAACAGATTTGTCACTTCACCCAGGAGTGGCTGAATTTATCTACATTCTTTTACATCTTCTAAACAGAAGACTTTCTTGCAAAAATTTTAAATTGATTGAAATGGAATTAATTAAAAATTCAAATAGTCACTATTGATGACCTCCAGTAAAAACATGCAGACACTTACATGTGAAAGTTGTGTATCTTATTTTTCTTGAGATGCTAGTCTAATGATTCCAGTCTCACTTTTCTTGGGTATTTTTGCTTCCAACTCATTCAATCTTTTTCCTTGACATCATTCTGTTCAATACTGTAAGCTTTGGTAACTGTTGTTTTGGTACATTGTTCCCAAGTCTTCTATGCATCTGTAGAATTTTTTAGCATTGGTGCACAAATAAAAACGAAGAGCAAGAAATGTGACATGCTACAAAATTGGAGTGTAAGTCAACCTTTTAGACCTGCAGTTCTGGGGTTTGGGAGTTGTTATTGCTTTTGACAATTTTATTCAACTGCTATTGATGGACTTACTAAAGTTTGGATTCCTCTCACTTCAAAGTGATCCCAAGCTCTTAACTTGGAGAAAAAAACAATTTTTTTGACCAATCATGAAATTGCATGAACTTTCAGTACATAATACAATTTAAGAAAAAAAAGTCATAAAATATTAAATAACTAGTGACTTCATGAGAAAAAGGGATCAAGATACTATTATAATCTATAAAGATTATAGTGAAGGAATAAGAAGAGAATTAAGCCATCTTGACTTTTCTCAACAATCTAAGAATATAGGGAGATCTGTGTCATTGGGCCATGTTCTCTAACAACCTTTGATAATTCCTACTCTGTAATTAGTGCTCTCTGTCTCTAACACTACTGAAATATTTTTTTTCAGTCATAGCTTGCCTGAAATTGGGCTGCTGTTTATAATGCAAATTAGTAAGCATTTTTCCCCCATAAAAAGTCCTTAATTTACAATGTTTAGCAAGTTTACATTCTGGACCAGACAAGATAAATCATTCTCACAAAATTATACAGAAATCCAGTCAACATATCTTTAGTAAATATGCTTTGAAGTGTTGGAAATAAGAAAGCTGACAATTTTTAATTTTTTTCCCCTTTCAAACTCTAAAGAGAATGATACCTCCATATACCAAGTTTTCCTAAAATACCATTTTCAAAGAATATATGGAATAAAAATAATGCAGAATACCTTGATCACAAGTGATTGTTGAAAATTAAATTTATACCAACAAAAATATTCAGTATTTCAACTATTCAGGGTTTAAGCCCAGAAATTAGTTCACCCATTGAAATTCTGACATCAAGACTGAGCTAGACAGGAGAAAAAGCTACAGCTATGAATGACATTTCTTTCTATATAGGGATTGAAAAATGTGGATTATCTTCATAAACCAAGCTTTTTCCTGGTCCATAATAGGTGACCTAATAACAATGCAAATTTCTCATAAAACTATAACTACAAAACCCCCTGTTATTCTAATTATCTGTGGTCATATACATGTATTCAATTTAATACCATCTTCAGATGCATCTAATGTCCTCAGCATGCTGTGCCATTTTGCAAATTGGTGGTACATGGGTTTGATGGACCAATTTGTCCCAAATCTCACATTCTATCCTGAAAAAGCAGCAGACATAACTGCACCTACTCAGACAGCACCCAGAAATCAACTGTATCTCAAAGCAGCATCTTATGTACCATTTTCTCACTCCTCTGAAGAGATGAGGGAGTGGGAAAATGTAACTCTAACACCAAGACAGTCTGGTGGGCAGAGAGAATGGCACCATCTCTATGCTGGTCATCCTTTGTCCTCACAGAGAGAAACAGCAGTCAGTCTCATATGTTCTCCTTATAATTTAACTGAAAATTCAAGAAGGGCAGGATTAAAAAAAGAAAGAAAGAAAAAAAAAGGGGGGATCATTTACCTCTATTGCTAAGTGAGGCAGATGAAGATGCATTTTACATTGCACAGTATATAGTCAAGTACACTGAAAGCACATACAAGCAGCTCCTAAAATTTCAAGTTATGTACCTATTAAATCTAATCTGATAATTAGCTTCATGTTAAAGATATAAACTATAAATGGCAATCAATAACCAGAGACACCAAATATGATACAAAATGCAGTTTGTCCATATCATAATCTAATAATCTGTGTTCTTTGCTAACAGCATAGGCAATGTGACTTTTCCTAGATTTCCTGATGTGACCAGGACAAGAGGCTTGGAGTGGCTCCTGCTCACTCATCTGACCTGCACTAGTGCAAGGACTCAGCAGTGACCCCGTGGGAAATGGCACTGAAGGTGGAAATTACAACAGCAGCAGTGCCACATTTCCAAACTGTAAACCTGGTAGTCCAGCCTTGGCAACTCCTCTATCCTAAATATATTCTGTATTTCTGCCAAATAAATCCTGCATAGCTATGCAATGCACTGCAGAGAGGAGGAACAGGGCTTAAGGTGAAGGTGTGCTCCTCATGGAAACCAGGAGCTGTTCCTGTCACCAGGAAACACAGAGCAGTCCCTTCTAGCCTTATTTCCAGGCTGTGTGCAACATTGGGATAAACTCCTCTAGCTTAGAGGTTTTTCACCTGGATTGGCAAAGTAAACTTTTTGGAAGGCCACCTGGAGACTAGAGAGCAACATTATTTGTTTACATAATTCATGGCTTTAAACCAGGATTTTTCTTTCTCATTAATTTCATTGACACAAGAATCTTGTATTATTCCCTCACGAAAGTTAATAAAGAACAACACATCATACTTGAATTCATGCCATTGGCAGTACCCCAAAACGTTAACTGGAACAGCTACAACCCACTAGCTTATAGCACTGACTGGCAGACATGCTGGACTCACTAAATTTGGTGAAATAATGTGCCTGGGAATGAAAAGCACAGTAAAAAGAATAAGGCCTGAAGGAGGGTAGTTCAAACTGCAGTGGGAGAGTTGATGTCTTGCATCATTCTTGTGCAGAAAATCGTTGGCAATGGGATGCTTGTTTATTATCCATGCATTACACCACCTTTGGATGGCTCAGCTGTACAGGCTAGAAGAGGCAAAAGTTGAAAACAAATTCTTGCCAATTTCTTGCCTCCACCCACTCATTTATTATGGGGGAAACATCCATAGATACATCACCTGTTCCAGATCTTCTGGCCCTCAAAGCTTTAGAAGGTTGGTGGTTATTCAGCTCCATGAGTCCCTCTTCATAAGCAAATCCTGATGTAACTCGTTTGAAGAGACAGATTCTGAAAACTCCATCTAACATCATTTACTCAAGGAAAAACCTTTGAAATGAACAGGAGAAATTCTTAAATAATTTTAAATCTTGGTGTCAGTGAAATCCAGCCTTTGGTTATTAGAGGCAATGCCTCATGTCACACCACTTTCATATGGTTTAACCACCTGCCTTGCAGGGGTCAGACATCACTACTCCTATCCAGACATTATTAAATCTTTACTGAAAAAGGTAATGCATCATGAATTTGTATGCAAATTCTGAGGAAAAAAAATATAAACTATAAATTAACCTTTTAAGGTCTAATTACATGATTTTTCTAATAAAAATATTCTAAATTAAATAAAGCACAAAGGAAAAAAAATCAGGAGGATTTCCTTGCACGTCTAGTTTTGAGGAAAAAATATTTAGAAATCAAATTCTTGTCTACACAACAGTTTTGTTAAGAGATGATTTTTTTAAAAATAAGTTTGTATATCAGGCTTATATATAAGCCTGAATATCATCCTTGTTAATGCCATGCCCTGTTTGTAAGCAGAAAAATCATTCTTTTTGAGTTTACTTGTCAGTTGAAGTCTTCATGTACTGATGGCTCATATAAAACTAGATAAAGATGACAGATTCTTTAAAGAAAGAGCATCTTTTCAGACTTTGCTAGGTACTGTTTGTGATCTTCTTTTTTGATTTATGATTATAAATTTTGATTGACTGCTTGACTGAGAACTATCCTGGGTGAGACGTATTTGATATTCTCAATCTTTTCTTCCCAAGGTTCCCAGAAAATAAAGTGGTGTCTTCTGCTGTTCTTTTACCAAGCCTCACAGGGCCGTGTCTCTCTATGGCATGACAGACTGCAGATCTGAAGATAATCGAGAGCACATGACTGCAGAGGGAGCCAATAGTGTGCAGCTCCAGGATCCAACGCTGTGAGGTTAATGCCTCCTTGTTGGAAGCGTATAATCATTTTGAAGTATCTTCTTTGTTTTGTTTTGTGGTTTTGTTGTGGTTTTGTGTTTTGTGGCATTTTTTTGTTTTGTTTTGTTGGTTTTTTTAAAAGAATAAAAAAAAAAAATAACAAAAAACCCAGAGCCTAATTTTATGTGCCTGGGAGTAGCTATCTGAGCTTCAGGCAATACAAACGCTGCTATTACTGGGGAGTAAAAGCTCTGCATAATTAACAAACATCATCAGCCTTACAGTTCCTGTAGAATGTAGTAAGTTCCTTGCCTGAAGGCTGCTCTCAGCCTAGTAAGTCTGTTTACCCTGTCCAAGATTAGATTAGTTTAATTATTATGAAAAAGACTGCTAAGATCTTACAGCCTAATTATGCAAATGTTTCTAAATGTTCACAAAAGTAATTTATTTATTTGGAGATAAATGAATCTGTTTTGTCATAAACCAGATTGCAGTCCTGGCAATGTACAAGCAGGGTTATGTGCCCTTAGGCATATCCTTCACCACAAATATCAGTGGGACCCCTGGATTACAACATTTATAAATACATAAATGTTTTTTAGCAGGTTTTTATTGTTTTTATAAATTATAGTAATCCCAGAAAGAACTATCACAGGTTTAATACTCACCAACCTTGTTATGAAAACAGGGTTTCTCAGCAGAAGCATTTAAAAGATGCTAACAGCTAAAACATTCCTGGTAGACCTATTAAGATGCACCTGTTTTATTATACTTTGGAACTGATATCTTCAAAAGAGTTCTCCCCTCCTAGCACAGACTCTTGCTGCTAACATAACCTGCATCAACACAGTACTATTATTCTAAATAAGGTGTTAGTGCCCTTCTCAAGGCATATAGTGCTAGCCTTAACTGGAAACAACCCCTTCTACATTAGGAATTCTCTAAGTTTTCCTCATAAACCTCATTACAGGTTAGAGATTTAATTCTTCATCTATTTGTAATTACACGACAACACATGAAATAGATGCAGAAAAACTGTTCTATATTTAGCTACTGCTCCAGTTTTGTTGCTATTCTCATGGAGATAACACCTAGGCAGCACACTGCTGCCTTCTCTGAACTCCTGCACGTTCAAGGTAGACTATTTAAATTTTCGACTGTTAGACACTTAAAATCTGATCTTGACCACAAATACAACTGAAAAGCTTAATGTGTTGCAAAGCTGTGTGAAATGAAGCGGGATATAAGCCCAGAAGAAGACTGGCTTTTACAGAGGTCAAATCTTGTCTTAATGAGACAACACATCTGTAGACAGGGGCTATTTTGTGCATGTCAGAGCACACACCCCTGATTCCCACAGGCATCAGCCTGAGAGGGAACTTAACTACAAGCACCTTTAATACAACAAACATGAAAGGTTTAGCTGGATATTAGTAGCAAAGCAGGTAAAGTGCAATTCATATATTTATTGAACTCAGATATTTTGAGCTAAGTTCCTTTACACTGTAGCATTAAATGGATGCAGCAATGCCTTTCTGCCATTGATGTTTAATTTCTACTGGAGACAATAGCGTGACATTTTACTGGAAACATATTGCATTAAAATCAATGCAGAGTGACTTTTTGATTTGTTTATAAATTAACCATTCCTTAAATAAGCAAGGCAATAGCTCTATATGGGAATTATACCCACAGTTCTCCTGTGTATTAAATGGAGGATGTGAGCGATTATTTTAACTGGCTGCTATGACATCACCATTATCATGGATATTCAAGACATTAGAAGCTGTGTGCTGTCAGTTAAATGATCACATCTCAAGTGCACCTGTGTTATAATTATTCATTTGGAGCAGGATCATTAACATATTCCTTAAGTCATTTACAGGCAATTTGACTCTACAGTAATGATTTTTCCCTCTTTGTAACAAATTAATGAGATATATATAAATATGCTAGTACAAATGAAGTTCACACAATTCATACCATAATTAGCGTGTACCAAAGGTCTGAAGATTGTCTAACTTGGTTTTGTTTTCTTTTTTTTTCTTGTGGTAGGCAGCTATTCAGCACTAAATATGATTCTTTCAGAAGGCTCCTGTCAATGTATTTTAACAGTCACAACAAGGTTAGCAGTCGTGTTAGCTGTTGGCACTTATCAAGCAATACTTGCAGTCCAGGCTCAAGAGTTTAAATTATGAGAGTAGAAGAAGTGAGAAGCTGGAGATTTATTAAATCTATCTATTGAACTACATAAATAAGTCACTTGTTTAGTATCACCAATGTAATTAACTTTACAGTTTCAAAAACATACAATTGTTTCTGGCTAGACAACTTTGAGGATCCTGGATCTTGATTGATAAGTGTGTACAAATACAGCAAAGCACATCCACACACCTGCCAAATAGCTTAAATATTGATAACATATTTTAGGAATTTTTCCCATGTCCATGCTGACAGAACGTCCTTAAAACTGTAACATCTCTGTCATTAGTGCAAGCTAATGCTGATCTCAGCTTGCATAAAAAGCACTTTGGAGAGGACATTGCTGGGGTGAAGGCTGCTGTAAGAATGTCAGAAAACTGCAGTGCATACTCATTTGGACCCAAAGAAACCTCAATCCCATAACATCCATGACACAATAATTGCCTACTCCAGGCAACATCTTTTCCTCACTCATAAGATGTGGTGGACTGAAAAACTTCACAGCAGCACACAGATCAGTCCTACACACTATTTGCCCTTACCATGCCATTAGCCAGTGTCATTGGATTTTAATTAATTGTTTGATTTGATTGCAAAGCAATTCCCTCAATCACATGCAGGAGAGAGGCAGTGTGGCTCAGGGAACTATTCAGTACTGGGCAGGGGTACTCTGTCTCTAGAGCTCCATTTGTTACACCAGCAATGAGGCAGTGAGCACAAGCTTCTCCACTGGGAGAAGAGACCCTGAGAGGTGGCAGCTTTTCTTCTAACTCACTCCCCTGAAAATGTGTGCAAAACTTCTGCTATTTGGGGAATTTCTCCTCTTACACAGGTGCTCCTTAGAAGTCACTTGGGAGCTTAGGGAGAGATTCAGAGTGGGGGGAAAAACGTTTTCAGCTTCTCTTCAGTTTGACAAGAGTGGATCCTGGGAATATTCAAAAATCCCCAAATATATCCACAGCAATGACATCACCTCTGCCTTGGCTCACCAACCTTTCTTGGACAAATTTGTAAGAGGAAATAGATGCTTCCTAGGAAAGAGCAGCTGCATATGTGCATAGGGAACTCTGAGGCAGTAATCTATGACTCCAAGCATGAGACATTCTGTATGGCAAAAGATGCAGAAAGGATCCCAGATTTATCTGCAATCAATTTTGTGCTAGACTTCCATTTGGAAATCTTGACCTTAGGAAGGCAATTGGAATTTTCTATTCACTTCTTCCAGGACACACAGTCAGGATATCAGAGAGAAGTGGTGAATCTGTGGCACATGAGAAACTTAGTAACATGATGTCAAAATCTCTGAGATTTTGTGATCTATTTCCCTAATTATGCTGGGAAAATTACAGCACCCTCTCTGGGATAAGAGCATAATAAAATAATAGTTTGCTCTGTGGTTATCAAACCTCTGGTTAAAATGGGCTGATTTGACAGGTGAATAAAAAAGCATCAGCTGATACTAATGCCATCGGTAGATGAAGGCATCATCATTATTGCAAATATTATAGAAAAAGGAAGAATTTTAATTACTAAATGCCACACCAGTCTTAAAATCAAAGCACAGAGACACTGTGATGGAAGCAAAAAGCAGATGAATCCTCAGTATTTTTTCAGGATATAAATAACTCAGATAATCTTAAAATAAAACAATACTCACTGTGTTGGATGTGTCATTCCCTTGAACATCACACTCTATCAGACTTATTTACTGTTTTTAATATACAACTGAAATGCTACAGGAAACAAAATGTTGGATTATAATATATTTTGCATTACTGAAAGGCACTTCCTCCAACAGCATGTTCCACATTATTGAAAACTTGGCTTTTGCCCAGCCCATTCTCCTGCTATAGCTCATGTCCCCATCACTTGGCCAGGTGGCTCTGCTCCACAGCCCTTTCTCAGGGTCTGATGTTTACAAGGTGGCATCAGCAATGGCCTGGGGTTTTACCGCTCCTGGAATAAAATCTGACAACACAGCCCCTCCCAAACCAGTACCTAGAGACTGTCTAACCCTGCCCCCCAGCCACAGTTTGTGTTTCCCTACCCAAGCAAGCTCAGATGAGCTTCTCTCAGGATTTATCCTGCACTGCACCATGACAGCAGAATGCACCATTCAAAGCAGTTCACGAAAGAACCAGTTTGCTGTTCTTTCACCTAGTGATGGAAAGCATCAATGTCATGGTAGAAAGCCAAAGGAGAGTTCCATATATCCTATAAATTGTATATATCCTATATTCCTCCTACATACATATATCCACTTTCTCTTGTGCTTGAGACAACCTGGCTACCTGGCCAGCTTGGGATAACAAGTCCTACCCCAGAAATTTCTTGTTGCCCTGATTCTTCCCAGGGTCTGTATCACACTTCCCCTTTCTATCTTATCTCTCTATCTTATCTTTTCCCTCTCTCTCTCTTCAGGACAGAAGACTAGAAATTCTCCCTGACTATCAGGTGAGCCCTGAAAAAGTAAACTCTCCTACTCTAGACTGTTACTGTGACAATTTAAATCTGTGCATCTGATGTTATCTTACCTGTGCCAGCACTTTCCCTCTTCCAGCTTTAAATACCATTTTAAAGGCTTCCTTGACATAAAGCTGCATTCACTCAGGCAGCAATGTACAAGTTTGAAGAAACCCACAATACACATCAGAATAATGCAGAGCACTCATCATGACTCATTTTTACTTCCTCTGTATTCACTGAAAGCAGTTTTATATTTGTGAACTGCATGATACCACTGAACAGTACGTGAGTGCCTTCTCTGGGTGACAAAACTTGCCACTGCCAATTTGTTGGACTTTATTCAGAGCAGAGCAGGATCCATCCAGTTCCTTTTCATTGGCCCACCCAGCACCAGTCCCCCACCCTCAGCCTCCAGGCAGTGAGCACCCTCCTGAGTGCTCCTTCCAACCTCCCTGGGCTCCCTCAGCCACAGCCACTGGCTCAACACAGCATCATGGACCTGCAGTCCCTTTTCAGATGGCAAAAGGGATGGAGTTGGACCCTTTTTGTTCTATTGTTCATGTGCAGGTGAGACAAAGACTGCTGTTCCCCCCATCTTTGCTATAGTTCTGCTTGGATCACCTACTAGTGCGTCAGCTGAAAATATACGCCACAGTAAACCAGTTATCTTTAAGACATTAACATTTACCAGCTGTTCAGGTACCTTGACATCTGACAAAAACTAAAGAAATATTATGGCATCTGTATATCACACAAGCAAATAACCAAACTTAAATCAAATATTACATCATTTTTCACCTCTGACTATTCCAGTAAAAAAAAAAAAATAAGGCAAAAGCAGGCTTCACACTCAGAATAGATTTATTTCACCTTACTGAGGCTGCCTGTATCACTCATTACTCATCTATCCAGAAACAACATGTTTAGCTTATGAGAACAATAGCCTGTAAATTTGGGAATCTGAAATATTCATGAGAAATAGGTAATGACATTTACAGCTTAACATACACACGTACACACTCTGAGGTTCTAATGAAAGATCATAAAAAGACAGAGTGCAATATAATATTATCTTTTGTTTGCAACTATTTAGAAAGACAGCCTATACAGGAAAACAGCTGTGAGATTTGGGGTATGTTCAGTTACAGCAGTCAATGTCTGGGGGAGGATCTGTGACCAAAGGGCAGGGGGTCCTTTAGCATTGCTGAGCAACTGCTCCAGAGCATAGCCCGTCGAGTTGAAGGGAATGCAGCTTCCCAGAGCAGTGTTACTGATGGAGCAGGGCTGCTGAGGGCTGGCTCATCAATTACCAAAAATGACTTGGACACGGGACTCAAAGGGATACTAAATAAATTTGCCAATGGTACTAAACTGGGAGGAGGCCCAAATTTAAAGGCAGAGAGGCCCTGAAGCGAGACAGCTTTGGGAATGAGAGGCTGGA